>ONZH01014437.1:0-165000 GCA_900303285.1 Rhinella marina
CAGAAAGTGTCACCTGGACAGTATATACGGTTTGGAGTGAGTGTGCTGAACTGTGACACACAGAAAGGTTACACGCAGCTGTGTGAAATGGATTTGTATCACTCAGCTAAAACAACAAAAAAAATTTTTTTTTTCTACTTTTTTTTAAATATTTTTTTCTTTTAGTTTTGTCTTCTTGGGAACGTGACGTGCAGAAACTATCGTACAGCTGACTGACACCCTAATGACGGTGGCTATTTAGACTGCTGCGACCCAGACAAATGTCGCACAGAGATTTTTAGTCTCAAGCTATATATACGTGACAGGTAGCAGGTGACTTGGTTGTATTTTGTGACGTACAGAAAGTGTCACCTGGACAGTATATACGGTTTGGAGTGAGTGTGCTGAACTGTGACACACAGAAAGGTTACACGCAGCTGTGTGAAATGGATTTGTATCACTCAGCTAAAACAACAAAAAAAATTATTTTTTTTCTATTTTTTTTTAAATATTTTTTCTTTTAGTTTTGTTTTTTTGGGAACGTGACGTGCAGAAACTATCGTACAGCTGACTGACACCCTAATGACGGTGGCTATTTAGACTGCGACCCAGACAAATGTCGCACAGAGATTTTTAGGATCAAGCTATATATACGTGACAGGTAGCAGGTGACTTGGTTGTATTTTGTGACGTACAGAAAGTGTCACCTGGACAGTATATACGGTTTGGAGTGAGTGTGCTGAACTGTGACACACAGAAAGGTTACACGCAGCTGTGTGAAATGGATTTGTATCACTCAGCTAAAACAACAAAAAAAAATATTTTTTTTCTATGTTTTTTTAAATATTTTTTTCTTTTAGTTTTGTTTTTTTGGGAACGTGACGTGCAGAAACTATCGTACAGCTGACTGACACCCTAATGACGGTGGCTATTTAGACTGCGACCCAGACAAATGTCGCACAGAGATTTTTAGGATCAAGCTATATATACATGACAGGTAGCAGGTGACTTGGTTGTATTTTGTGATGTACAGAAAGTGTCACCTGGACAGTATATACGGTTTGGAGTGAGTGTGCTGAACTGTGACACACAGAAAGGTTACACGCAGCTGTGTGAAATGGATTTGTATCACTCAGCTAAAACAACAAAAAAAATTATTTTTTTTCTATTTTTTTTTTAAATATTTTTTTCTTTTAGTTTTGTTTTTTTGGGAACGTGACGTGCAGAAACTATCGTACAGCTGACTGACACCCTAATGACGGTGGCTATTTAGACTGCGACCCAGACAAATGTCGCACAGAGATTTTTAGGATCAAGCTATATATACGTGACAGGTAGCAGGTGACTTGGTTGTATTTTGTGACGTAAAGAAAGTGTCACCTGGACAGTATATACGGTTTGGAGTGAGTGTGCTGAACTGTGACACACAGAAAGGTTACACACAGCTGTGTGAAATGGATTTGTATCACTCAGCTAAAACAACAAAAAAAAATTTTTTTCTACTTTTTTTTAAATATTTTTTTCTTTTAGTTTTGTTTTTTTGGGAACGTGACGTGCAGAAACTATCGTACAGCTGACTGACACCCTAATGACGGTGGCCATTTAGACTGCGACCCAGACAAATGTCGCACAGAGATTTTTAGTCTCAAGCTATATATACGTGACAGGTAGCAGGTGACTTGGTTGTATTTTGTGACGTACAGAAAGTGTCACCTGGACAGTATATACGGTTTGGAGTGAGTGTGCTGAACTGTGACACACAGAAAGGTTACACGCAGCTGTGTGGAATGGATTTGTATCACTCAGCTAAAACAACAAAAAAACTAATTTTTTTTCTATATTTTTTTTGTATTTTTGTTTTTTTTGGGAACGTGACGTGCAGAAACTATCGTAGAGCTAACTGACACCCTACTGACGGTAGCTATTTAGACTGCGACCCAGACAAATGTCGCACAGAGATTTTTGGGATCAAGCCATACACGTGACAGGCAGCAAATGACTTGGTTGTATTCAGTGACATACAGAAAGTGTCACCTGGACAGAAAATAGTGAGTGTACTGAACTGTGACACACAGAATGGTTCCACACTGCTGTGTGCAATTGATTTGTATCACTGAGATATAACATAAAAAAGGGGGTTATACATGGCGATAGCTGCACTACTAGTGCCAGCCAGCCAAGTGACAAAAAAAAAAAAAAAATGTCTTCTAGCCCTTAGAAGGGCTGTTGGGTTCTTTGTGGGTGATCCCTGCCTAACAGACAACTAAATGCAGGCCCTAACACTGTCCCTGAAAGGCAGCAGCTTTATCCCTAACGACATCCAGACGGCATCTGAGCCGAGCACCGCGGCCAGTCGGTAGTATATTCCAGGGTCACCTGATCAGGCCAGCCAACCCCTGCTATCGACATGTAAGGGCCCCACGTGATGCTGGGTGGTACGCAGAGTCTCCTGGCTTGTGATTGGCTGTGTTTTTAGGCGCCAAAAAAGCACGATGCGGAAGTTGCCATTTCCTCGAGCATGGCGAGATACTCGTCCGAGCAGCAAGCACTTACGAGTACCCTAATACTCGAACGAGCACCAAGCTCGGACGAGCATGCTCGCTCATCTCTAATTACACCCGCATTAATCTTTCATCAGAAGTTCCGAACTTTGTTAAACTAATCCTTGATATCTATCCTCTCTTGTATATGCAGAGGCAAGGCAAAATATTTGTATTTTCTGTCCGGATCTCATATAGGACAACTGTGCTACTTACAATAACGACTGGTGACCAAAGCTATTGCTTAGTTTGCCTGTATAGATAACATGAGTCACCAGTGCAGGGACTTATCTGAAGCTGGGAGGAATGAGACCATTAGAATACATAAAAGGGGATTGAAGTTGAAATTTACAGATATGTTATCATTATTTCGGTTTTTATGGGGATTTGGACTTAAAATTGGTGTCTGAGATATTTTTACTGATGACCGATCCTCTAGATAGGTCATCAGAATCTGATCAGTGGGGGTCTGACACCCAGGACCTCTACCAATGAACTGTTTGAGAAGGCAACTGTGATCACAGTAGCGCCATGGCTTTCTCACAGCTTTCCCTAGGCCATGTGATGTCATGTTCATTAGTTACTTGGCCTAGGCACAGCTTAGCCCCATGAAAGTGAATGGGACTAAGCTGTCATACCAAGCACAGCTGCTTCCAAATAGATGGCTCTGTGCAAGGTGAGCAAAGAGAAAGCTGTGGCTATATTGTGATCGCTAGTGCCATCTCAAACAGCTGATCGGCGAGGGACCCAGGTATTGGACCCCCACCAGATCAGTAAAAATATCTTGGTAAACCCCTTTAAATCTCATAGATTGTAAGCTTATGAGAGCACGACCTTCAGTCCCAGTGTTTCAATTGTACTTTACAAAAAATCACAGCAATGGTGCACTACAATGGTAAATGCAATTGACAATATATGGCTAAACCCTGACACTGATATTAAAATGAGCCTTTCGCCAATATATTCTCATATCAAGAACATACCGGAGCCCGCGCACCCCGTCAAGGTCTCTCAAAGTGCCACAGGACCTAACGCTAACCCTACATGCCGTATGGGCAATTTCAGATAGGGGCAAGTAGATCAGAATCAAGGCATATTCAAAAAAGTGGTCTAACCGGGAGAGCAAATCCTGCACATGTGATCGCTGCTGACAGCAATCCCCAGCAAAAATGCATACAATGGAGGACGCCTGCAGTGGACCACATGTACCACAAAGACATCCTACTCAGAGTAACCAAATGTGTGGATGTGATTGGCTATATAAAACAATTTGCTCCCCCGGTTAGAAATGTGCAACAGCATATGGGGTTTTGAGCAATTTCTGCCATTTAAGACCACTTTTTTCCGTGAGTTTGTTTGTACATACATGCCTGGAGTTTGAATGTGCCTTGATTCTGATCTATGGGTAAAATTCAGGTGCACCTGTGCAGCCTGGGTCACATGAGTAAGGGATAGGTGGGGCTCACAGCCTCCTCCCATTGTA
Organism: Rhinella marina; assembly: GCA_900303285.1. NCBI lineage: Eukaryota > Metazoa > Chordata > Amphibia > Anura > Bufonidae > Rhinella > Rhinella marina. The sequence goes on from ONZH01014437.1 coordinate 4,003, forward strand.
TGTGTGATTTCATGCTGGAGGTAACTGGGAGTTGGTCGCTGTGTGTCGGACTTTATGCCCCTATCTGTAATTGCCCATACGGCATGTAGGGTTAGCGTAAGGTCCCGTGCCACTTCGAGAGACCATGACGGGGTGCTCGGGCTCCGGTATGTTTTTGATATAAGAATATATTGGCGAAAGTCTCATTTTAATATCAGTGTGAGGGTTTAGCCATATATTGTCAATTGCATTTATCATTATAGTGCACCATTGCTGTGATTTTTTTGTTTTATATAGCCAATCACATCCACACATTTTACTCTGTGTAGGATGTTTTTGTGGTACATGTGGTCTGCTGCATTTTTGCTGGGGATTGCTGTGGGCAACGGATCAAATGTGCAGGATTTGCTCCCTCGGTTAGAAATGTGCAACAGCATTGGGGGTTTTGAGCAATTTCTGCCATTTAAGACCACTATTTTCTGTTAGTTTGTTTGTACATACACGCCTGGAGTTTGAATGTGCCTTGATTCTGATTAGAGATGAGCGAATCATTCAAAAAATTATTCGCCGAACTTTTCCTAAGATTCGTATATTCGACAAATATATTTGTGTACAAAATATACGTTATTATGTGCTATTAGCGAACATTCGTGCACCAATAATGAATGTTCATTTAAAAAATGTACGCAACTTCTTAGAAGACGTACGCATGAGCGTACAAATAGCGTACGAATACTCAGCGTACTATTGTCTGCGCGATTACGTAATACGCAGGCACGCACGACGAGAGGCCGCGGCGTGCACTCCTCAGAGGCAGAGCGAATATTCGAAAATGGCATCCAGGCGATCCTCATCATTTAGCTCTGAAGAGCTGAAATTCCTGATCCGTCTAATGGACAGAGAGGATTACAATGGCACACACTGCCATCCAAACCAGCATAAGAAGGAGGTGATCCAGCAGGTGATCCAAGGCCTGCACCATCGTTTCCACACCATGCGGACCCCGGGCCAGATCCAGCGGAAATGGTCCGATCTGAAATTCAAATGCCCAGAGCGGCTTAATGAGATCCGCGCAGAGATACGGCAGGGTGAGTAACAAAATATTTGATAAGTAAAAACATGTAAAAAAATTAGTGTACTGTATTGTATATATACCAGCAGTCACTGCCAATAATGAAAAAAGTATAGGACAACGTGGTCGTGCGTAATGCGCTGCAGTAATTTTGTTTCATGCTAGGCAACGCCTCTAACTATCGACCCAAACAACTTAAGTGAAGGTATTCTAGTCATTATTGTTAATGGTGCTGGCCATTCTCCCGTTTGTGTCAGGCAAATGCACTAGTTCGAAAGAAAGTACCCTTATATGCCCCTTCATAGTTAGCGCTTCCTCCTCCTACACACAGACTCAAAGACGTGCCAGTGCTGCAGCTACTGTCAGAGGGCGATATCCAAAGTATTTCTACTGCACCGTGTTAACGATATAAAGAAAGTAGGGATGAGCGAACTTTTGAAAAGTTCGGTTCGGTTCGCTTCGGCGAACTTTAGTGAAGTTCGGATTCGCACGAACCGAACCTAAAACGAACCTTGCTATAATGGCTGAATAATTGCTGCTACAATAATGGGAGTCTGATAGGGTATAGTTTCGTTTACTTGCAGTTGCTAGTGACTTCAACAACGGCGACGCAAAATATACGCATATTTGAGAATTTACACTAATGCGTACGCTAATGCGAACATTCCCGCACAAATAACGAACATACAGTGTAGCGTTGTTAAAGGTACGCTACTTAACTGAATATGTACGCATTAGCGTACGCATACACTGCGTCTGCGAACATTCCTACTCAAGTAACGAACATACAGTCTAGCGTTGTCAAAGGTATGCTACTTAACTGAATATGTACGCATTAGCGTACGCATATACTGCGTCTGCGAACATTCCTACTCAAGTAACGAACATACAGTCTAGCGTTGTCAAAGGTACGCTACTTAACTGAATATGTACGCATTAGCGTACATTCTCAATAAATATACGTATATTTTGCGTCACCGTTATTTTAACCAGATTCGTCACAAACTTTCTGAAAATTCGGTTCGATGACGAACCGAACTTTTGGGAAAGTTCGTAACGAATCTGGTTCGTTACGGTTCGGTTTGCTCATCCCTAAAAGAAAGTTATTGCGACGATAACATTATCTCCCGAGGTCTGATGGGGGCACGAGACGCCGATCCCTGTACTATGACATCACTGTGTTTATTATCCCTGTACGGTGACATCACTGTGTTTATTATCTCTCTACTGTGACATCACTGTGTTTATTATCCCTGTACAGTGACATCACTGTGTTTATTATCTCTGTACTGTGACATCACTGTGTTTATTATCTCTGTACTGTGACATCACAGTGTTTATTATCCCTGTACAGTGACATCACTGTTTATTATCCCTGTACAGTGACATCGCTGTGTGTATTATCGCAGTGCAGGAAGAGGTAAGTGGTCTGTGTTTGTGTGTTTGTTTTCTATTTTTCAGGGTCGTGAATGCAGGGGACTACGTCGGACCAGCTTTTTTTTTTTTTTTAATAAAATGGTCTGGGGGAGTGTTTATTTCAATAAAATGTTTTATACTTGTGTGTGTGTGTGTATTTTTTTTTTTTTTACAATACTACAGTTTTAGTAATTACGGCTATCCACAGACTGCCCTGATTACTAATACTGGACTTAGTGCTTGCCGGTATGGCAGGCCAGCACTAACCCCAACATCTATTACCTCGGCACCCACCGCCACCAGGGGTGCCGGGAAGAGCCGGGTACCCGCAGGACCAGACCTTCTAAATTGAGGGTCTGGCTCTGGGGCGGCTGCAGGCTGGTACCATTAGGCTGGGAAGGGCCAATAACCGTGTCCCTTCCCACCCTGGTAGTGCCAGGCTGCCGCTGCTGGTTGTATCTTGCTGGCGAAGGAAAAAAGGGGGGGACCCCATGCCATTTTTTTTTTAAATTATTTAATTATATTTGTAAAAAAATGGCGTGGGGTCCCCCCCTTTTTTCCCTTTTTTTTAAAGTGGCTGGGTGGGCAGATCTCAGGTCTGAGGGGGGCGCGGGGCCCCCCATGAAATCATTGGAGCGGGGGCCTGGAGCAGTAGCTCCAGGTGCTCCAATTATAATCCGGCCCTGGCAGCGCGGCAGATATTAGAACATGGCAACCGCATTGTGATGCGCGCGCCATGTTCTATGTATCGGACGGCAAGAAAACTCGGTATCGAGCTTCGGTACCGCACTAGGTACCGAAACCGTACCGAGTTTTCGATATATCGTGCAACACTACTTTCAACTACCTCACCCCCCGACACCTGTGTCTCGCCATTGTCCACCACCTCCTCAGACAACACTGGTAAATCCCCACTGTCATCACACTGAGACTGCAAAAGGACTTGCGAATTGGGGCAGAGAATGTTCTGGGGTAGCACATCAGAGAAGAGGTGACTTTGGGGTTCCAGGGAGTACGTGACCACATGCAATCTCCATCCAAAAAGTGAGGCTCACCACCATGCTTTACACTGCAATCTTATTGAAAGACAGACAATCAGGGGTTCACCGCCAGGTTGTCAGGCAGCATTTTTAAGTGGGTCACCATTACCGTGTCCCTGAAAATTGCCTTGGGGTCATCACCAGACTATTCGCCAGATTTAGAAAAAATGGTGCAATTAGGGAGCCTCAGAGGCATCCCTACATGCTGCCCCTGGTGTTTCCTATCCATTTCCAAGGTGTTTCCATCTTTTTCTGAGGTTTTCACATGTTGGGGCAAACTTCACTGTGCAGAACCTTTGGCCCCTGCAAAAATATTCGGGTCTCCCATAGACTTTAATGGGATTCGTGATTCGGCTCGAACCCACGAATCCCCAGGAAAATTCGGGCCGAATACCGAATCCCCGAATCTTTTCGGATTCGATCAACTCTAATTACTACATTACACACATTTCTGTTCACTGATTACAATTGACAGACAGAAAAATAAAAAAGGCTTGTACATTCTACCTTAACATACAGTAGGCATTGAAAATTATATATGAGCTTTTTATGGCTACCCTGGTCAGTAGTAGTAGGGGACGGGGTATATCAGCATAGAGTGATATGTAAAATAAATACAACAGACTGCGGTGGTGTATAACAATGTCCGCTAATATAACTTGTACGGGAGGCACAGCCCATGACATGACACAAGACATTTGGCAGTAAAATTATGGCCCAGCTGACAGCAACAGTGGGAAGACACTCAGACTATTCTGCCCTGCAATGCCTGATCTAATCACCACCAGCATCAGCAAGAAGAGTATGAAATTCGGATGTAATCCAGCCTTTATTCAGTTTTATAAAGGCATTTTTTTGAACACTGCCCGGTGACAGATTTGTCCTTTTGGGTGTCACCACCCCCCCAGCGGCACTAAAAACCCTCTCTGACATGGCATTTGAGGCTGGGCAGGAAAGAAGCCCTAGTGCATAGTGGGACAGTTCCTGCTACTGTTGGCCTCAGGGAGGCTGTCCTCTATAACCGCCGGATTATAAGGTGGGCTTTGTTGCCTTTTTTTTTTAGAAATTGCAGAAGGTGGCAGAAAATGACGGGGTTTGCTTGAGTTGAATGGTGGAGCAGGACGAGTCTGACCCCTGACTACATATGGATACTGTATCAGCAGATGACAGCAGATCATCCGGCTGAGACTGAGATGAGCGTGTCATCCACTCCACTACCTCATCTACTTTCTCCTCCACTACAATTTTGCGCCTCGGTGGGTTAGCGTGGTGGAACAATGGCCAAGTATGGCGAATACTACTAGTAGATACTCCGACTACAGGTCCTTTGGCACTGCTGCCCTGTGCCACATTCTCCTTTTTTTTAGAGATCAAAGTCTGGCTGGAACTGAAACCCTTTTGCTTATCCATTCCAGACACTTTTCAATTCACTCTGTGGCCCTGCAGCTGGTCTTTGTTCCTGTATCTCCCTGTCTCTCCATGTCTCTCCCTATCTCTCCCTGTCTCTCTCTCCCTGCTTGATTACACACTAGCCCTGCAATTGCCCTGCAGTATCCCTGATATGTGTAATATGGATTCCCAGAGCTATTACATAAAATTTTCACAAAACAGGTCTCAGAACTTCACACAGAGTGCTTCTGCTCATCTCAGCAGTCGCAGAAGAAGTGATGCGTCACTGGCTTACCGAGCCTGAGCCAATCAGAGCAAGCCCTGCCCACTAGGTCAGGTGACTGCTTTCTTCCCGGGCTTTTGCGCACGATAAACGAACTAACAGTAAAAGTTCGCTAATGAATTGAATTTGTATGCAACAGCGTATACAGCAACTTATACGTAGCAATAGCGTATCATTTATAGGACAAACTACTTAGAGAATGTGTACAAATCCGAAGCGAATCACCTAATATTCGGATTCGCTTCGCAGCTAAAAATTTCCAAGATTTGATACGAATCAACGAATCGACGAATCGATTCGCTCATCTCTAATTCTGATCTATGGGTAACATTCAGGTGCACCTGTGCAGCCTGCGTCACATGAGTCAGGGATATGTGGGGCTCACAGCCTCCTTCCATTGTATGTGTGATTTCACACTGGAGGTAACTGGGAGTTGGTCGCTGTGTGTCGGACTTTATGCCCCATCTGTAATTGCCTATACGGCATGTACGGTTAGCGCAAGGTCCCGTACCACTTCGAGAGACCATGACGGGGTGCTCAGGCTCCGGTATGTTCTTGATATAAGAATATATTGGCGAAAGTCTCATTTTAATATCAGTGTGAGGGTTTAGCCATATATTGTCAATTGCATTTATCATTGTAGTGCACCATTGCTGTGATTTTTTGTTTTATATAGCCAATCACATCTACACATTTTACTCTGTGTAGGATGTCTCTGTGGTACATGTGGTCCGCTGCATTTTTGCTAGGGATTGTTGTGGGCAACGGATCAAATGTGCAGGATTTGCTCCCCCGGTTAGAAATGTGCAACAGCATATGCGGTTTTGAGCATTTTCTGCCCTTTAAGACCACTTTATTCTGTGATTTCAGTTGTATTTTAGCCTGTAATTCTGCAGTGTCTATTTTGATTTGTACATATACCCTCTAAATTGTAAAGCACTGCAGAATTTTGTGGCACTATATAAAGATTATTAAGATTATTTTTTTTATTATTATTATTGTTATTATTATTATTATTATTATTATTATTATTACTACTACATGGTGCTCATTTGTAAATGAACTACAGAATCTATTGAGTACCGTATTTATGGGACAAGCAATTTTGCAACATACATTCTTTGAGCTGTATGTCTTTTTGCAGCTTTGCAGACATTTATTAAATATGCACACATGTACAATTCAGTGTTCAGTTTCTAGTAACCTAATACATTGCCGCATACATTGTTTGTTTGCTTTTGAATTGCAGCTGTGGTAGTGTGTACCTGTACTTTATTTCAAATAGTTTGGAGGCACTGGTCTAACTTTATTTTTTGCATTGTACAAATGGGGGAGTGACTGCCCCCATTTGGACTGTGTACTCCTTCCCATCTGTCCAGGGCTTTTACCAAGAGTGTAATATAGCTGAATTCTATATTGTCCTGAATTTTGTAGGCTTGGGCACAGGAGAGGCAAGTCTGATTGTGTAGGCCCCATCTGTTAGAAACCACCTTGTCACTGGTAGATTATGTTTGCTTTTGCATTGCAGGGTGGTATCATGCACCTGTACTTTATTTCATATTGTTTGGAGGTGCTGGTCTAACTTTTAAATTTTTTCCTTTCTTTCATGGTTAAGGTATTAGTCTATGATGCACAATGTTCCCTGAAATGCTTCATGAGTCAAGCACCGTGATGTAGAGCCTCTTGGATCTCATGAATAAAGTTTCCTCCTTTATTATAGGAATTTAAATTTGATCAACCTGTTATATTGATTAGCGTGCATGTGTATGAGGGCCAGGAGGAAATATATGGCCAGGCTAAGATAACAAAACAATGACTCTGACTCTATTTGAACTTGAAACCCCTGATTGTAAAGCGCTGAGGAATATGTTGGCTCTGTATAAATCAAAATTATTATGATTATTATTATTACAAAGAGTATAGATGTGCGACTTTGTTGAAATTGCAGCATTTCTATTTATACCAACAATGTATGTAAAGTCGTGTACAAAAAAAAAGTCTGACAGATTTTCTATTGATTTTTTACACCACACATTTTCTCATAAAATTAATTTAGAACATGAGTTTTGAGGCATAATTTTTCTTGTAAAGAACTGGAGTTTGCAGTGAATTGTAGTATGCAGGACTGTAAAACATAATGTGAAATAATTAATGTAGAAGTCACTATATACCTTTTACACATAGCTAATATTTCTGTTTAAATGCTGTAGCTCATGAATTGCTTGCTTCAACACTTTAACGCCTAGGCTAGACATGCAACAGAGGGATGTGAGACTATAAATGACTGCCAGGATAAATTAAATGTTTAGGTCTAAGAAATTAAATTATAGTCTGGTTCTAATAGAATATTGATCGGACTACCTATAGAGATTCTCTTTAAAGGTTAACTTTAAGTAACATGCCGTTTCTCCTTCCAGGTTTTTTTTTTTTTTTTACAATTTTTAGTTTATCATGAAAAAGTGTTATAACCTTCAGCCATTTCCACCACTAATTATATATATACACACTGTATTCTATACTGTATTACTGTATACTAAGAAAATTTTAGAAATGTTTGAAAATGTATTAAAAAGCAAAAACTAAAATTCACATGGACATAAGTATTCAGAATTTCAGACTCTTGAAATTTATCTCTGGGGCCTCCTATTTAATCTTTAAGATACTTTGATTTGAGTTCACTAGTGGTAAATTCAGTTTACTGGACATAATTTGAAAAGAGACACCTCTGTCTATATAAGGCCTAATTGTCACGCTCTGGTGTTGAGGGTATAGCCACACCAAGCGTAAGATGGAAGGGAAAAGGACCAAACAAGGGAATCTGTCACCTGCTGCAGGTAACCCTGAAACTAGGCCCTGACTGATTACCATTGTGAACAGGCCTTAGTGGTAGGAGAGTTCATACACAGGAACCTAATAACACCTGACCCTAGAGAACCCTGCCACTAGTGACAGGGGAAGGAGTCAACCCATTCCTCCAAAAGGACGGATGAACAGGAGACTCCAGAAGGCAAAACCACAACAGGGAAAAGTAGGATAAACACAAAAGGGAAAATGACACTTATCTTAATGCAGATATTGCAGCAACCGGATCTCAGTTGAGATCCACACCACACACAACAATGTCAGCAGAAAGTATAAACCACAAGGGATACTGGGAGAGGAAGGGATAAATAGGGGAAAGACAATCACCACACCCGCAACAGCTGAGGGGAAAGGGTGTGCTAAACAGCAACCAAACCAAGAGGAAAACATGTCAAATTATGTCACTTTTGAAAGTCTAGCCGAACACCTGCAACCTGATGCAGGCACGTTTGTGACACTAATTCATACTTCAGTGATTTGGTCAGTGATTTCCATCAGTGGTTGTGAAACAAAACCAGAACTGGAGCCTACACAGAGATAAAGTACTATGGAAAGATCTGCACCTGTTCTGTGTTTTGAATAGCACTTTGTTTTGGCTCACAATCACTGATGAAAATAGCTGACCAGAACACTGAAGTGTGAACTATGCCTAAGGTCTCACAACTGACAAAGCATATCAGAGCAAAAACCAAGCTATGAGGAGAAAAGAACGGCATCTAGAGATGAGAGATAGGACTGTGTAGAGGCACAGATCTAAAGAAGAGTACAAAATATTTCTGCTACATTGAATGGAAGATGTTTGGAACAACCAGGACTCTTCCTAAAGCTGGCCTCACCACCAAACTAAGTAATTGGGGAAGAAGGGACATGGTAAGAAAACTGAGCAATAGAGCTAATTCTGGCTGAGCTCTAAAAATCCTGTGTGCAGTTGGGAGAAACTTTCAGAAGTCAACTATTACTACAGCACTTTAACAATCTGGGTCTTATGGCAGAATGGCCAGAATGAATTCCTTTCTCAGACAAAAAAGGACTCTCAGACTGTGAGAAACAAGATTGTCTGGTCTGATGAAAACAAAATTAAACTTTTTGCCTGAATTCTAAGCATCATATCTGGAAGAAACAAGGCACTACTCATCACCTGCCCCCAACAGGTTGTTTTGTTTTTTATCGCTAGGACAGGGAGACTGGTAAGGGTTAAGGGAAAGCAGAATGTAGCAAACCTGATCCAATCTGCTCTGCACCTCAGACTGGGCCATATGTTTACCTTTTACAGCCAATACAACACAGAAGTGCCTTAGGGACAACTACGAATGTCCATGAGTGGCCCAGCCAGAGCCTTGACTTGAACTCAATCAAACACCTCTGAAAATGTCTCTCCACTGATGGTCACCATCCAACCTAACTAGGATTGAAAGGATCGGCAAAGCATGGCAGAAAATCCCTATAACCAGGTATGCAAACCTTGTTGCATCATACCCAAGAGAACTTGAGGCTGTAATCTCTGCCAAAGGTGCTTCAACTAACTATTGAGTAAAGAGTCTGAGTACTTATGTCAATGCAATATTTTAGTTTGTTGATATTCTTCACATGCTTAGAAGGGGCTGAGCTATACAAATTTTCTCTGGCTTATTGCGAAACGTTCTTCGGAGGAAGGTCTTTGACAAGTATCAAGTCTTATTTGCCAAAGTTTCTCACTGTAATTCATTTTTGGAGTTGATGAAGTTCCTTGGTGAATCTTCTTCTCAAAGGTCTTCCTTGTAGATAGCTAGGTCAAAAAACATTTTCCAATGTCAATCCTTGGCTGTCAAGATACAAGTGAGCACTGTCTAATGCTGTACACCAAGACCAAGTCAAGAGGTGGTCAGAGAACAGAACTCTCTCGTTCCCAAGGGAGTAGCCCTATACCCAATAAGCATAAAATGTCAGTGCACAAGTCATCGATGCCTAAACGCTGAGTTCAGGGGGCACCCAAGGCAACTTAGCTGTTGAGTCAAGGTAGACTGATAAGTACAGATACTGTACTACACTTCATCTTAGCCAAAAGGTCGAGAAGTGATTAATAAGTTACAGGTGTTCCAATGACCTCATACCATTTATCTCAAATGCTATCGTAGTGCACAGCAAATTGGCAATGGAGGCTGGAATGGAGGTCTATGCTCTTCAGTGATGAATCTTACTTTTGTCTCAGACACAATGATAGTTGGAGATTGGTTTGAACAATGCGTGGGCAACGCCACGAAGAGCCCTTTTCAAGGAAATGTCACAACCAGTTCTATTCATAGGATGATGGTGTAGGGAAGCATAACCTATGATCACCGGACCCCTCTAGTCTTTATTTCAGCTACACTAATAGTTCGACATTATATTGGACAGGTTATGGAATCAGTAGTATTGCCATTTCTCTAAAGTGTCCCAGTGTTTCCAATTTTCAACAGGACAACACTGGATCACATGTTGCTCGTGCTACTATAAACAGCCTGCATGGCCTACACCTGCTACCATGGCCTGCAACTTGTCTCCCTTCGAGCACATCTGGAATGTCATTGGTCAGTGATTGCGAAGAGAGCTGCCAGCAGTGGATCTTGATGATTTGTGCATTCAGCCTGGCAGAACATTTCTCAGACAACCTTTAATAACCTAATTGATAGCATGCCAAGGAATGTAAGTGTGTATATTATAAATATATATATATATATATATATATATATATATATATATATATATATATATATTACTCAATGTACATCAAACTATGTAGAAAAGGTTCACAATTTTCATTTGAAGGTTAAATTAGTGAGTGAGTTGCCTTTATTATATAAAGAGATCTGAATACATTCTGTATCAGACCCAAAGCTGTGATGTAGAAGTTGAAATGCTGCTTTTGTTGAATGTGCACATTACAGAATCACAGACATCTCAGTGATCATTATCATAATGTTCTTATAGACTTTGGAACATTCTGGGGAGTTTGATAATAGGAATGCTTATGACCAGATTTCTTTTGCATAAGATCCATTCAACATATCTATGCTTTCCCTGATAAAAGACATAGGATGTACATTTTAAATGTGAGATGAGGGGAGCTCTGAGATGACCATGGATTGATAAATAATTAATCAATCGCAGCAGGATGGCAGTTTGAAATGTAAATGTGATGGATGAAGGTGCACTGCTGTCATCAGCAGAAAATGATGTGACTGGAATTAATAACTCACAGTACCTGCTGACTGGCAAAAGCATGGACAAAAAGGGAAAGAGAAGCTGTCAGATAGCTGCCCAGCAGACCCTAATTATTGCCTTTGACCCTGCATTTCCCTTTCATGTATCTGTCCCAAAAGATGTGTTAAAAAATTATGATGAGAGATCTTGGGGTGCATTTGCAGGGAGGGGAGTATGGAGGATTATGAAATATACTACCTGACAATGCTGCAGACTACTAACTTAAGACACCTTTTTATGTTACCTGTCTCCCTAAAGAAAACTTGGACATTATTCCTTTGCTGTTTCCCCCTGCTATCCTCCTGGGCTTTCATTACAAGTGGCTATGAGACTCAGTCTGAACTTCACAATTGCCGTATGCCAAGGAACTCTGAACGAGATTGGCACTTAGAGGTGTGAAAAACACCTTTCACACGTCTATCATGAAAACCTCTTTCTTTTTTTTTGTGAACTAGCAAGAAATAGTGCTGATCTAAACGTCACTGATCCAAACTTGTGTTTACTTTGAGAATTGACTCCTAGGGTATTGGTAGGACTGTTAGATCTTCAGTGTTCCTTTCCAAGTGACAGTGGGATAGTGTTGTGCATTTCAAAATCAACCAGTCCTTCTGAATATGATTTTTCTTTATGATTCAATGGAGATTTACATCATACACTGTTATTTTGGTGTTTCGGTAAAATAGCCACATAAGCTGTTAGGGCTGTAATACACCAACAGATTATGTAACCAATTTCTGTTCCATCAGACCAATAGTTGGTGTGTATAACAAAAGATCTGTGTGTGTAATAGGCCACGTAACCAATGATTGGTCAGATAAACTGTGGTTGTAATATAGTCCTTATGTCTGTGACTCAGCAATAAGATATAAGGGGTCATTTATTAAGATCAACATTTTAGATGCCGGTCATAATAACCCCTGCGTCAGCCTCTACATAACTTAGGCACATCCACTGCCAGTCTAAATGTAAGGTAGCTTCTTTGCTGGCTTAAATTTAGACCATTTTCTATGCCTAAAACAAGAGCATAAAATGATAAATGAGACAGGCCTGCCATCCTGTCCCCTTCCCCTTCATCATGCTGACTTTATTAGTCCTAGCATGGGCGGGGAAAAGTCGTAGATTGCAGCACAAATAACCGTTGTGCCGCAATCTACGACAGATATACACCAGAAAACTGCCATATATCATTCTCTAAATTATCCCCATAGTCTTTAGATAATAGAATGGAAAATAAACAATAGAAGAAAATGTCTAAACAATGCAACTGCAAATTCACATGTTAATGAAATAAGTCCAGTAATCAGTTCTCTGTCTTCAACTAAAATACCTTGAAACTTGTACAGAACATGACTATTGTTAACCCCTTCAACCCTGGACCTGTTTTCACCTTCGTGCCCAGGCCATTTTTTGCAAATCTGACATGTGTCACTTTTTGTGGTAATAACTTTGGAACGCTTTTACTTATCCAAGCCATACTGAGATTGTTTTCTCATCACATATTGTGCTTCACGACAGTAGTAAATTTGTGGCAAAATATTTCATTTTTATTTATAAAAAAAATACCAAATTTACCAAAAATTTGGAAAAAATTCCAAATGTCAGTTTCTCTACTTTCAAAATTCATAGTAATACCTCTAAAAATAGTTATTATTTTACATTCCCCATATGTCTACTTTATGTTGGCATAATTTTATAAATGTCATTTTACTTTTTTCAGAAGTTTAGAAGCAATTTTTCAAATTTTCAACAAAATTTCCAAAACCATTTTTTCAAGCACCAATTTAGATATAAAGTGATTTTGAGGGGCTTACGTAATGGAAACCACCCATAAATGACCCCATTTTAGAAACTACACCCCTCAAATTATAAAAAACTAATGTTACAAACTTTGTTAACCCTTAAGTTGTTCCACAAGAATTAAAGGAAAATGGAGGTGAAATTTCAAAATTTCACTTTTTTGGTAGATTATTCATGTTAGTAATTTTTTTTTTGCAACACAGCAAGGGTTAACAGCAAACTAAACCTCAATATACATTACTCTGATTCTGCAGTTTACAGAAATACCCCATATGTGGTGGTTTGTGGCAGTGGTCAGAAGGAAAGGAGCGCCATACGGATTTTGGAGGCAGATTTTGCTAGAATAGTTTTTAGGCACCATTTTGTAATTGAGAGACCCTGACTTACCCCTACAGTGGAAACTCTCAAAAAGTTACCCCATTTTGGAAACTACACCCCTCAAAGAATATATTAAGGGGGTACTGACCACTTTGACCCACTAAGCTTTTTACGGAATTAGGAAACACTTGGCTGTGAAAATGAAAAGTTTCATTTCTTCCAATAAAATGTTGCTTTAGCCCCAATTTTTTCATTTTCACAAGGGGTAACAGGAGAAAAGCATCCCATAATTTGTTCCCCATTTTCTCCTGAATATGGCAACACCCCATATGTGGTGGTAATCTGCTGTGGGGGCACATGGCAGGACTCAGAACAGAAGGAGCGCCATATGGATTTTGCAGCACAGATTTTGATAGATTGGTTTGCGGGAGCCATTGATTTTTATTTTTTTTAGTTATTGTCTTATGAGGGGGCTAATTTTTTGCGGGATAAGGTGACATCTTCATTGGTACCATTTTGGGGTACATAAGACTTTTTGATCGCTTGGTATTACGCTGTTTTGGCATAGTTTTTTTAATTTCTTTTTTTACAGCATTCACCTGAGGGGACAAATCATGTGATATTTTTATAGAGCAGGTTGTTACGGACGCGACGATACCCGTCTACCATTTTTATTTTTGTTAAATTTTACACATTAGATTTATTTTTGAACAGAATAAAATCTTTTTTTGTGTTGATATTTTCTGAGAGCCATATTTTTTTTATTTTTTGGGCGATTGTCTCAGGTAGGGTCTCCTTTTTTGCGGGACAAGATGACGGTTTGATTGGTACCATTTTGGGTTAAATATGCTTTTTTGATCGCCTGATATTACACTTTTTGTGAGGCAAGAGGGGAAAAAATGGCTGTTTTGGCATAGTTTTTTTTTTTTTTAAATTTACAGCATTCACCTGGGGGGCCATCTCATGTAATATTTTTATAGAGCAGGTTATTATGGATGCGGCGATACCCAATACGTCTAACATTTTTATTTTTGGAAAGTTTTACACATTAGATTTATTTTTGAACAGAATAAAATCTTTTTTTTGTGTTGCCATATTTTAAGAGCCATATTTTTTTTTAATTTTTCAGGCCATTGTCTCAGGTAGGGTATCATTTTTGCGGGACAAGATGACGGTTTGATTGGTACCATTTTGTGTTAAATATGCCTTTTTGATCGCCTGCTATTACACTTTTTGTGAGGCAAGAGGGGAAAAAATGGCTGTTTTGGCATAGTTTTTAAAAAAAAATTTTTACAGCATTCACCGGGGGGGTCATCTCATGTAATATTTCTAAAAAGCAGGTTGTTACGGACGCGGCGATACTCAATATGTCTAACATTTTTATTTTTGGAAAGTTTTACATATTAGATTTATTTTTGAACAGAATAAAATCTTTTTTTTGTGTTGCCATATTCTAAGAGCCATATTTTTTTTAAATTTTTCAGGCGATTGTCTCAGGTAGGGTATCATTTTTGCGGGACAAGATGACGGTTTGATTGGTACCATTTTGTGTTAAATATGCCTTTTTGATCGTCTGCTATTACACTTTTTGTGAGGCAAGAGGGGAAAAAATGGCTGTTTTGGCATAGTTTTTAAAAAAAATTTTTTACAGCATTCACCGGGGGGGTCATCTCATGTAATATTTCTAAAGAGCAGGTTGTTACGGACGCGGCGATACCCAATATGTCTAACATTTTTATTTTTGGAAAGTTTTACACATTAGATTTATTTTTGAACAGAATAAAATCTTTTTTTTGTGTTGCCATTTTCTGAGAGCCATATTTTTTTTATATTTCTGGCGATTGTCTCAGGTAGGGTATCATTTTTGCGGGACAAGATGACAGTTTGATTGGTACCATTTTGTGTTACATATGCCTTTTTGATCACCTGCTATTACACTTTTAGTAAGGCAAGAGGGGAAAAATGGCTGTTTTTGGCATAGTTTTAAAAAAAAATAAAAAATTTACAGCATTCACCAGGGGGGCCATCTCATGTAATATTTTTATAGAGCAGGTTGTTATGGACTCAATGTAATACACTTACAGCCTGCTTCCTGTGCGATCCAGGGGGCTGGATCGCACAGGCATGCAGGGATAGCAGCCAGGATGCCTAAGGAAGGCATCAGGCTGCTATCCAAGCCATCGGGTCCCCATCACAGCAGTGCAGGGACCCAAAGGACCCTACTTACCTACGCCCGTATCGCATGTGCCGCGGTCAGCGCTGACCGCTGCACATCGAGGGTTAATACGCCCGCATCTGTGTTTTCACCGATGCTGGCGTACGCAGCAGGGGTCCGGCTACTGGGAACAGCTGGCCCCCTGCAGCTGATCAGGCGGGCGCAGCTCCTGAACCCGCCCGATCAGCGAGCCGTACTAATACGGCGCCGGGCGTCAAGCCCCTTCACGCAGCGCCGTACTATTACAGCGCTGGGCATGAAGGGGTTTAAAGTCAGGCGAGCCATGACCTCTTTCCTTTCCATGACCTGCCCCCTCAAAGTCACTGCATAGGCCCCCATAATCATATTGTAGAGTCTTGCTGCTGCTGCCATTGTATGGGTGGTTAGTATTCACATGTAGCTTTATAGTGGGCCCCCCAAATGAATTTTACTAGTGGGTCCAATGCACCCCAGTCTGACACTGTGTATTAAAAAAAATTAAAAAAGAATACGCCACATTTCCACTAGTTAGTCTAGCACTGCTATGTCTTGCCCCCTTTTTTTCTTAAACAGGATTAAAAATATCTACAGAAACCAGCCCAATACATTTTAATATTAGTACTCCGGAAGGTAAATATACTTATCAGCGCCTAGTAGGATACATATTATAGAGGAATATTCCAGGAGGGAACAGTCTCTAAAGTGATATTCACATAGCGATTATCTAAGTCAATGCTTTACAGTAGAAAGACTCTAAGGCCCCCTACACATACATATCCGGCACAACCCCCCTCCGACGTGAGGCAGAGAACACCTAGGGTAACTGAGCCAGAACTGATCCCATAGTTTTCTAGGGGATCGTTTACATACATGCGGTGCATCAGTTGTAATACTGGATGTCAAAAGGCGCTGCATGTCCAGTGCTATCAATATATAGACGCCAGATCTGTGCAGTGTCTGTACATATGTCAGTTATGTCTGGCTCCCGGCCTAAAACAAATGGCCAGGCACAACTGATATATATGAAGATGGCCTTAGAAGATTGTGAGATGTCTTTCTACTTTTCTGCCATTTCCTGAAATGATTTTCCTGAAATTAGATTTTCAATAAGGATTTGATAACATTTCAGACAAGAAATCTGCTCATGTACCAAATATTAGTAGCTTAATTCAAGGTTTGGGGGGACAAACTTGACAAAAAGTCCTAGTGCTCCTATCCTATTTTTCTATATAATTTCCAAATTTGCTAATATTGTTGCCATGCCCATGCAGATGTGTAGGTTCTTACCACATATTAAAATGGGATGAGACCAACATGGAAAATGACCCTTTTCTCCAGGCACCCTAACAAAGCCATACTGACTGCCTCTATAATGCTTACTTTACTTGTTTGGTGGTCAATAGAGATGAGCGAACATGCTCGTCCAAGCTTGGTGCTCGTTCGAGCATTAGGGTATTCGTACATGCTCGATACTCGGACGAGCATCTCGCAATACTCGAGGAAATGGCATCTTCCTCTTCCTGCATGTTAGGCGCCTTTTTTTAAGCCAATCAACATGCAGGAGAGTCTTTGGTACCCCCTAGCATCACGTGGAACCCCTAAAAGTCGATAGCAGGGATTGGCTGGCCAGATCAGATGACCTGGGAATATAAGAATCTGGTCCTGCGCTGCTTGCCTCAGACGCCGCATGGATGAGATTAGGGACAGAGCTGCTGTCCGTCAGGGAGAGTGTTAGGGCCTCAATTTAGATTTCGGTTAGGCAGGAATCATCCTCAAAGAACCCAACAGTCCTTTTGAGGGCTACAAGCACCTTTTTTTTGGTCTCCTCCTGGCTGCTGGCTGGGACTTGTAGTGCAGCTACCACCATCTTGGCTGCACACTGTGCACAGCGACTAGTGGCAGAAAGGGGACAGCACGTGGTCCACATAGACCCCAAAGAAATTGACCAAAGTCCTCTCAGTACTCATTTTTGCTACTGCTGTACCTTGGCTTGCTGGGATCTATAGTGCAGTCTAGGGAATAAGTTTTTTCTCTCAGTTATATATACTACAGTGCAGTGAACAATTCTGTAGTGTGCTGTACAGTAGCCGCAGTCTAAAGAGTACGTTTTTTCTCTCAGTTATATATACTACAGTGCAGTGAACAATTCTGTATTGTGCTGTACAGTAGCCACAGTCTAAAGAGTACGTTTTTTCTCTCAGTTATATATACTACAGTGCAGTGAACAATTCTGTAGTGTGTGGTACAGTAGCCGCAGTCTAAAGAGTACGTTCTTTCTCTCAGTTATATATACTACAGTGCAGTGAAAAATTCTGTCGTGTGTGGTACAGTAGCCGCAGTCTAAAGACTACGTTTTTTCTCTCAGTTATATATACTACAGTGCAGTGAACAATTATGTAGTGTGCGGTACAGTAGCCGCAGTCTAAAGAGTACGTTCTTTCTCTCAGTTATATATACTACAGTGCAGTGAAAAATTCTGTCGTGTGCGGTACAGTAGCCGCAGTCTAGAAAATAAGTTTTTTCTCTCAGTTATATATACTACAGGGCAGTGAAAAATTCTGTTGTGTGTGGTACAGTAGCTGCAGTCTAAAGACTGCGTTTTTTCTCTCAGTTATATATACTACAGTCCAGTGAAAAATTGAGTGGTGTGCGGTACAGTAGCCGCAGTCTAAAGAGTACTTTTTTTCTCTCAGTTATATATGCTACAGTGCAGTGAACAATTCTGTCGAGTGTGGTACAGTAGCCGGAGTCTAGAAAATACGTTTTTTTTTCTCAGTTATATATACTACACTGCAGTGAAAAATTCTGTCGCGTGTGGTACAGTAGCCGCAGTCTAAAGACTATGTTCTTTCTCTCAGTTATATATACTACAGTGCAGTGAAAAATTCTGTCGTGTGCGGTAGAGTAGCCGCAGTCTAAAGACTATGTTCTTTCTCTCAGTTATATATACTACAGTCCAGTGAAAAATTGAGTGGTGTGCGGTACAGTAGCCGCAGTCTAAAGAATACGTTTTTTCTCTCAGTTATATATTCCACAGTGCAGTGAAAAATTCTGTCGTGTGCGGTAGAGTAGACGCAGTCTAAAGACTACATTTTTTCTCTCAGTTATATATACTACAGTCCAGTGAAAAATTGAGTGGTGTGCGGTACAATAGCTGCAGTCTAAAGACTACGTTTTTTCTCTCAGTTATATATACTAGAGTGCAGTGAACAATTCTGTCGTGTGCGGTACAGTAGCCGGAGTCTAGAAAATATGTTTTTTCTCTCAATTATATATACTACAGTGCAGTGAAAAATTCTGTCGTGTGCGGTACAGTAGCCAGAGTCTAAAGACTACGTTCTTTCTCTCTGTTATATATACTACAGTGCAGTGAAAAATTGTGTCGTGTGCGGTACAGTAGCCGCAGTCTAAAGACTATGTTTTTTCTCTCAGTTATATATACTACAGTGCAGTGAAAAATTCTGTCGAGTGTGGTACAGTAGCCACAGTCTAGAAAATATGTTTTTTTCTCTCAGTTATATATACTACAGTCCAGTGAAAAATTGAGTGGTGTGCGGTACAATAGCCGCAGTCTAAAGACTACGTTTTTTCTCTCAGTTATATATACTACAGTGCAGTGAACAATTCTGTCGTGTGCAGTACAGTAGCCGCAGTCTAGAAAATAAGTTTTTTCTCTCAGTTATATATACTACAGGGCAGTGAAAAATTCTGTTGTGTGCGGTACAGTACTCTATATACTAGAGTCCAGTGAAAAATTGTCTGTGCTGCCCACACCGAGGATTGCGGGGCCTACCTCGGTCACGGTTTCTCAGACTTATTATGCCTCAGACCGATCTTTGGCTGGTGCCGCTGAACCTCAAACCAGGCATGGTTGTGTGTGACAACGGGCATAACCTGGTGGCAGCTCTGCAACTCGGCAGGCTCACACATGTGCCATGCCTGGCCCACGTGTTCAATCTTGTGGTTCCTCAAGACCTACCCCAATTTGTCTGATTTGCTCACCAAGGTGCGAAGCATCTGTGCCCATTTCCGCAAGTCAACCACAGATGCTGCCACTCTCAGGGCAGTGCAACGGCGCTTATTTACAACTGACAGCTCACTGACTTTTGTGCAACGTGCCCACGCGATGAAATTCCACATTACACATGTTAGCCAGGGTTTACCAGCAACGCAGAGCGATTGTAGACTGCCAGATGACAACTTCCACGAGAACTGGTAGTCAGGTTAGTCAGCTTCCTCAAGTCTACAATGAGGAGTGCACGTGGATGTCTGATATCTGTCAGGTGTTAAGCAACTTTGAGAAGTCAACACAGATGGTCAGCGGCGATGCCGTCATTATTAGCGTCACCATCCCACTGCTTTGTCTGCTTAAAAAGTCACTGCTCAGCATGAAGTCAGAGGCTTTGCGCTTGTCATAGGAGATGGGGAAGAAGATACGTTGCTTGATAGCCAGACCACCCTCAGGTCTGTTTCTCAGCGCGTATTGGAGGAGGAGGATGAGGAGGAAGAGGAGGTAGAGGAGGAGACTATTGGCGAGACTGAAGAGGGTACCAATGCTCATTCCTTCTTATCAGTTGAGCGTGTATGGGCTGAAGAGGAGGAGTTGGAGGAGGAGGAAATGGAGAGTCAGCCTATTGAGGAAAGGGAATTCTTGCGTGTTTGGACTCTTGCGCACATGGCTGACTTCATGTTAGGCTGCCTTTCCCGTGACCCTCGCGTTAGAAGCATTTTTGCCAACACCGATTACTGGGTGTTCACCCTCCTGGACCCCCGGTACAAGCAGAACTTTTCCACTCTCATTCCTGTAGAGGAAAGGCGTTTGAGAGTGAATCAATATCAACAGGCCCTGGTGTACAAGCTGAAATTATCCTTCCCATCTGACACCGCTAGCGGCAGAGGACATAGTTCTGTGGCCCAACTAGCGGGGGACAGGAGGGGAGCAGGCAGCTTGTCAAGCACTGGCAGGGGAACACTCTCCAAGGCCTTTGCCAGTTTTATGGTACCCCAGCAAGACTATTTCACCCATCTCCAGTCTAGGCAAAGTAGGGGGGAGCTGTTCAGAAAGATGGTGAGGGAGTACGTAGCTGACCATACCAATGTCCTGCGTGATCACTCTGCTCTATACAACTACTGGGATGCAAAGCTGGACACGTGGCCCGAACTGGCGCTGTACGCCTTGGAGGTGCTGGCCTGCCCTGCCACTAGCGTGTTGTCAGAGCGGGTCTTCAGTGCAGCTGGTGGTATCATCACTGATAAGCGTACACTCCTGTCAACTGACAGCACTGACAGGCTGACGCTTATTAAAATGAATATTTCACCGGAATTTAAATCTCCACCGGGGGAAAGCAGCTCAACATGAAGATTCTTCTTGTATCCTCTCCTCTCCTCCTCCTCTTCTTACACAAATGCTGAGCCAACAGGCAATTTTTCAGAGGGCCAACTGGCTCTCTTTTCAAACAATGTTTAGGGAGGGCCACCTACAGGCCCTCTCTCCAATCAATTTTTTAGGAGCGTCAACTACAGACACTCAAAAACAATTTTTTAGGAGGGTTAACTACAGACACTCAAAAACAATTTTTTAGGAGAGTCAACTTCAAACACTCTAAAACAATTTTTTGGGAGGCTCACCTACAGCCATTTGACTGCAGTCTCGGTCTGACCAAGGCATTGGTGGTGTCACCGCCATGCTGTGTCAGGCTACATTTTTGGGTGGTTCACCTGCTACCTCAGTCTAACTTGGTCACTCTGTCACCACCATGCTGTGTCAGGGTAAACTTTTTTGTGGTTCACCTGCTACCTCAGTCTAACTTGGTCACTCTGCTGTCACCGCCATGCTGTGTCAGGGTAAAATTTTATGTGCTTCACCTGCTACCTCAGTCTAACTTGGTCACTCTGTTGTCACCACCATGCTGTGTCAGGGTAAAATTTTATGTGGGTCACCTGCTACCTCAGTCTAACTTGGTCACTCTGGGTTCACCGCCATGCTGTGTCAGGGTAAATTTTTGGGTGGTTCACCTGCTACCTCAGTCTAACTTGGTCACTCTGGTGTCACCACCATGCTGTGTCAGGCTTATGCCTGCGTCGTGGGGCGGAGGATAGGACAGCAGTGCCAGCATGGGCAGTGGTGTCACCCGCAGGCGGTGATGGACCTTCGTTGCACCTAGTTGGGTGCTTTACTAACATGTGATGGGCATGTGCCTTGCCCATCTTGGTCTGGGTCAGCACAATTGTCTTGAGGGTCACCACCAGGCTGTTGCTCAGAAATTGGCATAAAGGTATGATTAGGCAGCCTCAGAGGCATCCATGCATGCTGCCCCTGTTGTTTCCTGTCCATTTCTGTGGCGTTTCCATCATTTTCTGAGGTTTCTAGGTTTTCACGCAACCTTCCCTGTGCAGAGCTTTGGTCCCCTGCAAAAAATGCTCGAGTCTCCCATTGACTTCAATAGGGTTCGTTATTCAAAACGAGCACCCGAGCATCCGGAAAAATTCGACTCGAATAACGAGCACCCGAGCATTTTAGTGCTCGCTTATCTCTAGTGGTCAACCATAGATATGACCATGTGGGCACCTGTTACTAGACTCACCCTCTTTTCATGACTTTTGTAACCTTTTATACGGTAACAGATCTTATTCCTGTTGTGAGTCTAAATAAATCCTGAACCTCAGGCATTACACCAGTAGCAATATTTTCTTACTTGCACATTAAAGAAAAGCATCTTGTGTGTTTGCATGTCATGAACCATTTATTATATTTTATTATATTTGTCTTGGACAAAATGACCAGGTGTGTCAGAAGAGGATTATGTTGATGTGGGAAATGTAGATATATTGTCCTATATATACTCTATGGCAGGATAGAAAGCATATACATAACAATAGACACATTTATTACAAAAAAAAAGCTAAAACATATTCTCTTGTGTCAGCGAGCCCAGTTGTGGCAGATGTTCTCGCCTCCCTTTTAGAGAGGTGTAATGTGTACCTCAATAGCAAATACTGTATGCTGGCACTAATTTCAACACATCTGTTTTTGAAATGTGATTCACAAAGCTTTAATCCCCATCTTCTCCAACACTGAGAGTATTATCTTGGGTACTGGTCAATAAACAGATAAAACTGCTGAGAGATTCTTCTTATATACATGTATTATCCTATTCTTAAGATGTTGTAAATCAGTGTTTAGATTTCTTTATCTCCCCCTACCACCACCACCGCATTATTTAACCCCTTTAGGACCTAGCGACTATCCGTTTAAGTTCCTTTTTTTGTTTTTTTCTCCCTACCTTCCTGGAAACATAACTTTTTTATTTTTCCATCCACATAGCTGTATGAGGGTTTGTTTTTTGTAGGACAAGTTGTACTTTCTAATGGCACCATTGAATATTGCATACGATGTAGTTGGAAACTGGAAAACTAGTTTTATGGGTTTCGTCTTTACCATATTCCCTATGCAGTAAAAATGACATGTTACGATCATTCTCTGGGTCAGTATGATTACAGACACCAATTTATTTCGTTTTTTTGTGTTTTAATACTGAAATAAAATTAAAACTTTAGAAAAAATTATATTCTTATTTGCATTGCCTTATTCTGACATCCATAACTTTTGTAAAGTTACATCCACGGAGTTGTGTGAGGGCTCATTCTTGTGTGAGGAGAAGACAGGAGCGGTTTATTACTGCTTCTCACTTCTCCTGTGCCGGAGAACAGCCGTACCTGAGGCCATGCTGGAGGGAGCAGGAAGCGGCAGAGCCGCTTCCTGTGTTAGTCCAAGCGGTCAAGTGACCGGCGGGTGTCTCGGGGCAGGAGCAGAGCTGCAGGGTATAATGAGACCCTGATCAGCTCTGCCTGTGTCTAATGCCACCACAGGGGGCTGTTTTCCCTGTAACTGGGGCTCCTGTGGATGCCCCAGTTACAGTGGAAACTGTGAAAAAAAAAGTGTTAATAAAAAAAGTCAAGGTCCTCCAGAGGACCTCCTGGGGGACATATTATATGTCTAAAGTAAATTAATATAAGTAAAAAAAATAAATAAATAAAAATACAAATAAAAAGTGTAAAAAAAAAGTTAAAAAAAAATTAAAAATGCAGTTGCCAACAGAAACTGTCACCATAGTCAACTCGTTCAATAAAATCTATACATGTTATATATCAAAACAATCGTCATTAAATGGGGAACCCATTGCAATAATTAATTTGTGTGTCAGTTTTAATATTTAAAAAATAAATAATATTTTTTTAAAAATGGTATATATAGATTTATATTTTAATAGCATGCATATTTTGAGACAGAACAATGCCTATGATCTTTTTTTTTGGGGGGGGGATTTATACACAGTAGATGTAAATGTAATATATAGACTAAGCTCTCATTCTGATATGATAAAATATGAGATTCTTAGCCATTATATTTTGATCAAAACACATCTGTGCCCGCCCACCAGCTCCAAGGTGGTCTTGTTAGGCAGGTCCTACTCTAAACCTACCTATGCCATTGGGCATTCAGGAGAGCAGACCCTGCACATATAATGTGCTGCTTCTTGTTACCTCTGTGTGCTGTCAAGCATCCAATGAGAGAAAGAGCATGCACAGCTGCATGTACTGAATTACTGTGCTTTTGTCTACAGTAATTTAGGAGTAGCATGAGTAGCTATTTATTTTCCTACTGACTCCGGTTTCCCCGCTGTCAGCACTCAAAACTACATTGAAATACACAGTCCAGGCTGCCATGCTGTTCTGACATAATGGAGAGGACTCATGTGCTCTCCATGGCAGTATTGACAATGCATTTCTTGTTCAATAATTTTTATTGGGTTTTCATTATAAAAGTTTTTGTAGATAGAACAAAGGGATAGAGTGCAAATTACATTTTCAACATAATGTAAATACATTTTTCAAACAGTAGTATAGAGGTACATATAATCAAGGTAATTGCATGGTAATGTATATCATAAACCATCAATAGGAAGTGATCACATGACTGGTAGCCATCCAAGCTTATATTAAGTCACTAACCCCTTCCATTAATCAGAAAATATATTTTTACTCAGTATTCAGATGGGGAAAGAGAGACGCCATCTCAAGGGATAACATAAAAGGAAATATAAACCGAAAATTTGAACGAAAGAAAGTAAGAAAGTAACCAAGTAATCCAGGTGCTCGTGGTTGTCCCGGTATTAAATTAGGATCTAATAAATCCTATGTCTTTATATGATTTATATGTTTACAAACAATGAGTTTGCCCAAGTACTCCATATGGTATGGAATTTGCCCAGAGTTCCATTACTTCTTGCACTCATCTCTTCATATTTATGATTTAAATTAACCTTTTTTATAATTGTATATCTCCGGAATTTCAGATGATTTCCACTTGCCCGCGATGGACTGTATAGAGGCGGTAAGTATATGGTGTATTATATTTCTGTATTTATGTGGTATGTCACAGATTCCCAATCGTAATAAATAGAATTCTGGGGGAAAGGGAACATTTATTCCTAACTTAGTTAATACATCCCTAGTTAACCTTTCCCAAAATTTGGTGATCAATGGACACTCCCAGAAAATATGCAATAAGTTTCCAGTTTTCCCACAATTCCTAATGCATTTCAACACAGCACTGACAGAAGGAGAATGGGGGACATTAGGCATATAAAAGTTAGTGATCTGGTATCCATATCTGCAGTACTACGCAAGTATTACTGTAGATAATGTTCCAAAATTGGGGTGACAGATTATCTTTAAATGTCTGTGATCAGCTTTGTTTAAAACAGCAGAAACCTGGCAGCTATGCCACCTGCTGTTCTCTGGAGCTGGCACCATTTTTAAAGACCAGACTTCTGCCATACTACATACTATATAGTATAGTATATAATATAGAGTCTATGATTTATAGACAGATACACTGTATAGACAAAAGTATTGGGGCACCCACACATTACACTTACAGGAGATTTTATGATATCCCTTTCTAAATCCATAAGCATTATTATGGAGTTGTCCCCAGCCCACCTACCCCACCCCTTTTAAAACCTAAAACAGCTTCCACTCTTTTGGTAAGGGTTTCTACAAGATATTGAAGTGTGTCTGTGGGGATTCATGCCCATTTATTCAGAAGGGCATTTGTGATGTCAGACATTGATGTTGGAGCAGACAGTTTCTGTCACAATCTCTGTACTAGTCCACCCTAAAGATGTTTAAATGGGTTGAATTCAGTGCTCTGTGCAGACCGGTCAAGTTCTCCTACACCAAACTCACTCAACTATCACTTTATGAACCTTGCTTTGTGCACTGGGGCACAATCATGCTGGAACAGAAAAGGGCCTTCCCCAAACTGGATTTTGAGTTGCAGAAATTTCTGTAACAAATCTGCCACATTTGAACATACTTATTAGGCTCAGTTCAAACTTCAGTTATTCGGTCAGTTATTTTTGGCATCAGTTATTGTGAGCCAAAACCAGGTGCAGTCCAAAAACACAAAATAGATGCAGATCCTTGCATTATACTTTATCTCTGTGTAGGCTTGACTACTGGTTTTGGCTCACAACAAGGGCTCATGCACACGGAAGTATTTTTTTCCGCATCTGTACTGTATATTTTGCGGGCCGTACACGGAACCATTCACTTCAATTGGTCCACAAAAACAACACGAAATGTGTGCATTCCGTGTCTGTATGTCCACAAAAAAATAGAATATGTCCCATTCTTGTCCATTTAAAGACAAGGATTGGACCGCTCTATAGAGGGTAGGATGTTCTGTTCTACAAAATACAGAACACACAAGGCCGGTATCCGTGTTTTGCAGATCCGCAATTTGTGGACCCACAAAAACAGCTACTGCCTAACTGATGGAAATAACTGACCACATAACTGAAGTGTGATATGTGGATGTGGATATCTGTAACATGAACATACTCTTGTGTTTTAAGAGACTGGTGTTTTTGTTTTTTTTTGTTTGTTTTTTTTGTGACAGCTTGTCCTATATCTGCCTTGTGACATAATGTTTTCCTTCACTGACTGCAGGTGGAAAAAGCTCTGTAGGGAAAATTGCATGCAAAAATACATGCCTAAAGGTATAAAAGATTTACAAATGTACACTTGTTCATACCAACTTATTATCATGCAACAGTGGTTTAGTTCAGAATCCAACTAAATAGTAAAATAGCACAAAGGGTTAATGTTTGTTCAGCCTGACAAGACAGCGATTAATATGTTAACAGATGATGAGCTTTCTGCTTGTGTATTCTGATATTGCCTACAACAGGTTAATTTGCCATTCCTCCCTATTAATGAAGCAAATATAAATATCTCCTGTGTCACCATATGGCACCAATTCCCAGTTAGTTGTGCTGCACATAAATGATGACAACAAGAATGGATTATTTAAGTGGACTATGCTGACACTGTGCTCCTGGGATGCGTCCTGTGGGTGTCTGGCAGCTTACTGTAAGTTATATTTACTTAATTCATGTTTTTCTTTTTTTGACAAATAATTAGTGAAGCAATTAATTTTAAAATGCAAATTTGCCATAAGGCTTTACTGGTATGAAAAATCACTTACCTTCTATATGGTAGAAAGGATTGAATTAAAAGGGATAAAATAATAATACGATATGGCGTCATATTTATAAAGCAGGGCTAAACTTATCAGCTAATATTTACTGCAAATATTTGTGTTTTCCATGTGTCGAAACATGGAAGCTGAGATAAAGGACGAGTTCATACCACATCGCCACTGGCAATGTCTGTATTTCCATATAATACAAGAGCTAAAGGAGAACACAACCACAAAGAAAACTGCACATTGGAGGAAGAAGCGTTTTTAAAATAAATATATAATATTCAAGTGGAAAATATTTACACATAGAAATAGTATCTCATAAAACATATTGTGCAAAATAAATGAAGAGATAAATAAATTGTCTTTCTCTACTTAATCTAAATTAAAAATGTACACAAAGTATTTTACTAACAGACAAGGAAGCAAGTTCCAGTCAAAATCGTAACTAAATTTTGGTCAAAATGAAGCAATAAACAAAAAGGGTGAAAATGAAAAAAAAAAAAAGTTGCACCTAATTAAATAACATGTAATCATTCAGTAGCAATCTTGCAACCATCTGTAGATCTGTTGCTGTTTCATTTTTTTAATTAATTAATTCATTTAATTTTTCACATCATTTTTGCTTATAACTGCGTTTCATATACCAGTCTTAGTAAAATGCCCATTAGAGTGAGATGCATCAGACATACTAAGAGGTACAGGCAGGTGTTGTGAGTGGCTTAAAATATAAAAAAGTTGTACAAACTGTTGTACAAAATTAATCTTTCACAAAAAATTACAATATTTGTAATCCTTCAAATTGTTGTCCAGTTTTAGTGCATGTTCCCCATAAACTTAAAGGCAATGTGCCACCAAAATTTTACCAGCCAGTTAACAAAACATCTCCTTTTTTTCTAATCTGTTATTTTCTGATTGCAGATTTATTTATTCTATTTCCTGAACATGAATATGGGGCAGCCATCTTACCTGAGCTGTTCCTATATGGTAGCCACATGGGCCATAGACACAAAGGATAGAAGAGGACCTCAGTGACTTCTATGGGAGAGTTTTTAGGCATGGTATGAACTGTGCAAAGGTCTAGAGCAAACTGATAAGCTTTGACAATCGCTTATTATGAATGGTGGATCATGTGTTATCTACCTATAGAGGTGATATCTGTTGGTCTAATCCTGTATGTAATGATAGGCAGATAACTTCAGTAAAGTGATCTGTACAAAAGAAAATAAGTGGTTTATGTGAAAACTGCAGGATTTTATGTATTTTTAAGATATAGATATTGACACGGAAATTTAAAAATAACAACCAGAATTTTTTTAAACATGTTTAACATAAAAACATAATTTAAATAATATATCATTTTCTGATGACATGTGCCCTTTAAACTGTTACTGAACTTCGAAAAACTTTAAATATGCTATAGGGACATATCCAAGGTTTTAGACAGTAGGGTTCTGAGTAATAACCCCCAATTGATAGAACAATGAGAGAGAAGCGATCACATAGTGCACTCTTTCTCTCTCCTTGCTGCAAGAGAAGGGCTCAATATAAAGTCTATGGGCCACTCTCAATTCCATCTACTTCAGCAAGGAGAGAGTATGCTATGTGAGTGCTTCTTTCTCCATGTTTTAGTGATGAGTGGGCATCTCAGCATTTAGACTCCCAACGATCAAAACCTTTGACAGGTCGTTATGACATCAAAAGTTTTTTCAAAGTTCAGTGACACTTTAAATTATACAAATTTGGCTTCCTGCAGCTACAGCTAGGGGGTGTTTAGGAGCTTATTACGTACTGGTTAAGCAGTGAACTCAATAATAATAAAGTATACAGTAAGCATTCCTAATACTACAAATTACATGATTTACTTATTCAAATGTAAGTCTTACAACCTATCAAGCAAAATAAAAATCTTACGTAGAAAAGTCTAGGGTAAGAGTGGCACTTTGATGTTCCAAAGATTGTCATTACACCTGACACACACCACATCATTATTGTCTCTGATAATAAGCTCATTTCAGGAATGTTTTACTACGTCTAAACCAAGAGCCTAAAATAATCATTTTATACATTATCTTGTGTTTGTTTAAGCATTAATTATACCTTCAAGCTGTTTTTTAAAGTTGGATAGATGACACCAACATGACAGTCCAAGACATGCAGATCTATTTGTTATTGAAGAATATCCTTAAGACATCTGATGCTTTTAGCTTTTGTTAAAATATAAACATCCGAAGCTTACACATCATGACAGTCAGATGGAAGTAAAGTGCTGAAATAATTTTATTTCCTCAGTCAGACTGGGTATTAGGTAATGCAGTGTAGACGGGTGCACTTTCCTCTGACATTATTTGACTCTAGCTAAAGAGAGTAAATCATGTCTTTTAGACAGTTATATTACTAGACAACTAGAGATGAGCGAGCACTAAAATGCTCGAGTGCTCGTTATTCGAGTCGAACTTTTCCCGATGCTCGGGTGCTCGTTTCGAATAACGAACCCCATTGAAGTCAATGGGAGACTCGAGCATTTTTTGCAGGGGACCAAGGCTCTGCCTAGGGAAGGCTGGGTGAAAACCTGGAAACCTCAGAAAATGATGGAAACACCACGGAAATGGACAGGAAACAGCAGGGGCAGCATGCATGGATGAGGATGAGGATGCCTAATCCCACCATTACCCCAAATTCTCAGGCAACAGCCTGGTGGTTACCCTCATGGCAATTGTGCTCACCCAGACCAAGAAAGGCGAGGCACATGCCCATCACATGTTAGGGAAGCACCCAACTAGGTGCAACGAAGGTCCATCACCGCCAATTTTCAGGGACACGGTAATGGTGACCCACTTAAAAATGCTGCCTGACAACCTGGCGGTGAACCCCTGATTGTCTGTCTTTCAATAAGATTGCAGTGTAAAGCATGGTGGTGAGCCTCAGTAATAAGATTGCAGTGTAAAGCATGGTGGTGAGCCTCAGTATGACTTTTTAGATGGAGATTGCATGTGGTCACGTACTCCCTGGAACCCCATAGTCACCCCTTCTCTGATGTGCTACCCCAGAACATTCTCTGCCCCAATTCGCAAGACCTTTTGCAGTCTCCGTGTGCTGACAGTGGGGATTTATCAGTGTTGTCTGAGGAAGTGGTGGACAATGGCGAGACACAGGTGTCGGGGGGTGAGGTAGTTGAAAGTGAAGCAAGTTACAGTGGGGACTCCTTGGGGGGACTTTCTCATGATGGGACAGATTCAATTGTGTTTAGAAAGGCTGATGGGCTTCCGTCAGCACTGTGTGTATAGAACCCCATGGCCTTTCATAAAAATAGTCTGGCGAAGACCCCAAGGCAATTTTCAGGGACACGGTAATGGTGACCCACTTAAAAATGCTGCCTGACAACCTGGAGGTGAACCCATGATTGTCTGTCTTTCAATAAGATTGCAGTGTAAAGCATGGTGGTGAGCCTCAGTAATAAGATTGCAGTGTAAAGCATGGTGGTGAGCCTCAGTATGACTTTTTGGATGGAGATTGCATGTGGTCACGTACTCCCTGGAACCCCATAGTCACCCCTTCTCTGATGTACTACCCCAGAACATTCTCTGCCCCAATTCGCAAGACCTTTTGCAGTCTCCGTGTGCTGACAGAGGGGATTTACCAGTGTTGTCTGAGGAGGTGGTGGACAATGGCCAGACACAGGTGTCGGGGGGTGAGGTAGTTGTATGGGAAGCAAGTTACAGTGGGGACTCCTTGGGGGGACTTTCTCATGATGGGACAGATTCAACTTGGGTGGATCAGGCACAGGAACAGATCAAATTTTTTTTTTTTGTGTTTATTTAACTTTTATTTAGCACAAATAACCATAGAGATATTTATTTGTTCTCTTTGCTGCGCAGTCTGGAGTTGGGGTTCGTCACTTTGATGGCGAGCTGTGCCGCTCTCTCCACAATGGTCTTTCGGTTCTTTGAGGAGATCAGTGAAATTCAGTGAATGACGACGCAGGACCCCAACTTAAAAATTTAGCATCAACCGGTACAGTCGTAAATTATGAGCTTGATCAAGTGTGGCATGTGTTCTCTGTATTCTTCTGGGTTTATTACCGTATATGGCAGCTATCCGGAAAAATAGTTTGAAGAGAGAGAAAGATAGGAAAAAGACGTAAATTGTTTGGAGAGAGGGCCTGTAGGTGGACCTCCGGAAAAATTGTTTGGAGAGAGGGCCTGTAGGTGGACCTCTGGAAAAATTGTTTGAAGAGAGGGCCTGTAGGGGGCCCTCCTGAAAAATTGTGGTAAAAGAGTGCCAGTTGGACCTCTAAAAAATTTTTTTTGGTCAGCGTTAGGCAAAGACGACATGGAGGAGGAGGAGGAGTAGGAGGAGTGGAGAAGAGGAATCGGATACATAAGTAATGTTAATCTTTAGCTGCTTTCCCCCGGAGGAGATTTGAATTCCGGTGAAATGCAGGCTTTGTTCATTTTAATAAGCGTCAGCCTGTCAGCGCTGTCAGTGGACAGGCGTGTACGCTTATCGGTGATGACGCCACCAGCTGCACTGAATACCCGCTCTGACAGCACGCTAGCGGCAGGGCAGGGCAGGCCACCATCTCCAAGGCGTACAGCGCCAGTTCAGGCCACGTGTCCAGCTTTGAAACCCAGTAGTTGTATGGAGCAGAGTGATCGCTACGGACGTTGGTATGGTCAGCTAGGTACTCCCTCACCATCTTTCTGTACAGCTCGGGTGACATAAAACTGGCAAAGGCTTTGGAGAGCGTTCCCCTGCCAGTGCTGGACAAGCTGCCTGCTCGGCTCCTCTCCCCCGCTACTTGGCCCACAGAACCATGCCCTCTGCCGCTAGTGGCGTCAGATGGGAAGGATTGTTTCAGCTTGTGCACCAGGGCCTGTTGATATCTATTCACTCTCATACTCCTTTCCTCTGCAGGGATGAGAGTGGAAAGGTTCTGCTTGTACTGTGGGTCCAGGAGAGTGAACACCCAGTAATCGGTGTTTGAAAAAATGCTTCTAACGCGAGGGTCACGGGATAGGCAGCCTAACATGAAGTCTGCCATGTGCAGCAGAGTCCCAACACGTAAGAATTCCCTCTCCTCACTGGCCTGGCTCTCCATTTCCTCCTCCTCCTCCTCCTCCAAGTCCTCCTCTTCAGCCCATACACGCTCAAGAGTTAAGGACTGAGCACTGGTACCCTCTACTGTCTCGCCAACATTCTCCTCCTCTTCCTCCTCATCCTCATCCCCCTCCTCCGATACGCGCTGAGAAACAGACCGGAGGGTGCTCTGGCTATCAAGCGACGTATCTTCCTCCACCGTCTCCTGTGACAAGCGCAAAGCATCCGACTTGATGCTGAGCAGTGAGTTTTTCAACAGGCAAAGCAGCTTGATGGTGAGGCTGATAATGGCGGCATCGCCGCTGACCATCTGTGTTGACTCCTCAAAGTTGCTCAACACCTGGCAGATATCAGACATCCACGTCCACTCCTCATTGTAGACTTGAGGAATCTGACTGACCTGACTATTAGTTCTGGTGGAAGTTGACATCTGGCAGTCTACAATCGCTCTGCGCTGCTGGTAAACTCTGGATAACATGTTTAATGTTGAATTCCATCTCGTGGGCACGTCGCACAACAGTCGGTGAGCGGGCAGTTGTAGACGGCGCTGCGCTGCCCTGAGAGTGGCAGCATCTGTGGTCGACTTGCGGAAATGCGCACAGATGCGGCGCACCTTGGTGAGCAAATCAGACAGATTGGGGTATGTCTTGAGGAACTGCTGAACTATTAGATTAAACACGTGGGCCAGGCATGGCACATGTGTCAGTCTGCTGAGTTGCAGAGCCGCCACCAGGTTACGCCCGTTGTCACACACAACCATGCCTGGCTTGAGGTTCAGCGGTGCCAGCCACACATCGGTCTGCGCCGTGATGCCCTGTAACAGCTTTTGGGCGGTGTGCCTTTTGTCACCTAAGCTCAGCAGTTTGAGCACCGCCTGCTGGCGCTTACCCACGGCACTGCTGCTGCGCCTAGAGCTACCGACTGAAGGCGCCGTGCCCACGGATGGTAATTTGGAGGAGGAGGTGGAGGGGTCGGAGGAGGAGGCATAGTACGTTTGAGAGACCGTGACCGAGGTAGGCCCCGCAGTCCTCGGTGTGGGCAGTACATGAGCGGCCCCAGGGTCAGTCTCGGTCCCAGCCTCCACCAAGTTAACCCAATGTGCCGTCAGTGAGATATAGTGTCCCTGCCCGGCAGCACTTGTCCACATGTCCGTGGTTAGGTGGACCTTCGCAGAAACAGCGTTGGTCAGGGCACGGATGATGTTCTGTGACACGTGCTGGTGTAGGGCTGGGACGGCACATCGGGAAAAATAGTGGCGGCTGGGGACCGAATACCGAGGGGCAGCCACCGCCATGAGATTGCGAAAGGCCTCGGTCTCTACCAGCCTATAGGGCAGCATCTCCAGGCTCAGCAATTTGGAGATGTGGATGTTGAGGGCTTGGGCATGTGGGTGGGTGGAACTGTATTTCCTCTTGCGCTCCAGCGTCTGCTGTAAAGACAGCTGAACGCTGCGCTGGGACACATTGGTGGACACTGTGGAGGATCGTGGAGGCGAAGGTGTGGTTTTCCGGCGGGAGGCGCTCATGCCGGGGTCCTGGGCAGGGGGTTGACTAGCAGAGGCAGTGAGTGACACAGGGGAAGGAGCAGTGGTGTGACCCGCAGGAGTTGGTGAACGGCCTTGGTTCCATTGAGTGGGGTGTTTAGCACTCATATGCCTGCGCATGCTGGTGGTGGTTAGGCTAGTAGTGGTGGCACCCCTGCTGATCCTGGTGTGGCACAGGTTGTACACCACAGTCCGTCAGTCATCCTCACTTTCTTTAAAGAACCTCCAGACTTGCGAACATCTAGGCCTCGCCACGGGAGCTTCACTACGTGAAACAGTTGCTGCTGATGCACCAGCTCTGGCCCTGCTTCTCCCTCTGGCCACACCACTGCCTCTTCCAACCTGTTCTGGTGCAGCACTCGCCTCCGCCTCAGAAGCACTGTCTTCACTCGGCTTATCAACCCAGCTTGGGTCAGTCACCTCGTCATCCTCCGATTTCTCAGTCTGCTCCCCCCTCGGACTTCCTGCCCTGACAACAACTTCACCATTGTCTGACAACCGTGTCTCCTCATCGTCCGACACCTCTTTACAAACTTCTTCCACTAACTCAACATTGTCATCATCATCATCATCATCACCCACAGACTGCGACAGTTGGAAAACTTGGGCATCGGGAACGAGGTCAGCAGCAATCTGAGAAGTGGTTTGTGACTCTGGGAAGGGTCCAGAAAACAGTTCCTCAGAGTATGCCGGATCGCATTCCAAATTTTCCTGGGAGGGGCAGACTGTGGGGAAGGAGGTTGAGGTGGAGGAGCCAGAGGAATGCTCCCTTGGGTAACGTGGGTGGACTGCGTGGAAGACTGACTGGTGGACAAATTACTTGAAGCATTGTCCGCAATCCACGACATCAGCTGATCGCACTGTTGTGGTTTCAACAGTCCTCTACCACGTTTCCCTGTAAGTTGAGACATGAAGCTAGGGAGTGTAGCTCTGCGGCGTTCCCCTGCTCCCTCATCAGCAGGTACTGTCTCACCCTGCCCAGGACCACGGCCTCTGCCCCCTGCAGTAATTGAATGCCCACGCCCTCGTCCTCGACCCTTAGCCCTGGGGTTCAACATTTTCTGTATATAAGTGTATTATATAAAAAATAAATGGGCCTGCTGTACTGAAACCCACAAACTTGTTCAGTCTGGTTTAATTAAGTGACGTACAGATAGTGTCACCTGGACAGAAAATACGGATTGTAGTGAGTGTACTGAACTGTGACACACAGAATGGTTCCACACTGCTGTGTGAAATGGATTCGTGTCACTGAGCTAAAACAACAAAAAAACTATTTTTTTTATATATTTTTTTTTATATATTTTTTTTTAGTTTTGTTTTTTTTGGAACGTGACGTGCAGAAACTATCGTAGAGCTAACTCACACCCTGCTGATGGTGGCTATCTTGACTGCGACCCAGACAAATGTCGCACAGAGATTTTTGGGATCAAGCTATATACGTGAGAGCAAAAGACCCGGTTGGATTAAGTGACGTACAGAAAGTGTCACCTGGACAGAAAATACGGATTGTAGTGAGTGTACTGAACTGTGACACACAGAATGGTTCCACACTGCTGTGTGAAATGGAGTCGTATCACTGAGCTAAAACAACAAAAAAACTATTTTTTTTATATTTTTTTTTTTAGTTTTGTTTTTTGGGAACGTGACGTGCAGAAACTATCGTAGAGCTAACTGACACCCTGCTGACGGTGGCTATTTTGACTGCGACCCAGACAAATGTCGCACACAGATTTTTGGGATCAAGTTATATACGTGAGAGCAAAAGACCTGGTTGTATTAAGTGACGTACAGAAAGTGTCACCTGGACAGAAAATACGGATTGTAGTGAGTGTACTGAACTGTGACACACAGAATGGTTCCACGCAGCTGTGTGAAATGGATTTGTATCACTGAGCTAAAACAACAAAAAAACGATTTTTTTTATATTTTTTTTTTAGTTTTGCGTTTTTGGGAACGTGACGTGCAGAAACTATCGTAGAGCTAACTGACACCCTGCTGACGGTGGCTATTTTGACTGCGACCCAGACAAATGTCGCACATAGATTTTTGGGATCAAGCTATATACGTGAGAGCAAAAGACCTGGTTGTATTAAGTGACGTACAGAAAGTGTCACCTGGACAGAAAATACGAATTGCAGTGAGTGTACTGAACTGTGACACACAGAATGGTTCCACACTGCTGTGTGAAATGGATTTGTATCACTGAGATATAACAATAAAAAAAAGGGGTTATATATCGCGATAGCTGCACTACTAGTGCCAGCCAGCCAGCCAAGCCAGGAGACAAAAAAAAAATTTCTTGTAGCCCTTAGAAGGGCTGTTGGGTTCTTTGTGGGTGATTCCTGCCTAACAGAGAACTAAATGCAGGCCCTAACACTCTCCCTGAAACGCAGCAGCTCTATCCCTAACGACATCCAGACAGCATCTGAGCCGAGCACCGTGGCCAGTCACTAGTATATTCCAGGGTCACCTGATCAGGCCAGCCAACCCCTGCTATCGACATGTAAGGGCCCCACGTGATGCTGGGTGTACCGCAGAGTCTCCTGGCTTGTGATTGGCTGAGTTTATAGGCGCCAAAAATGCACGATGTGGAAGTTGCCATTTCCTCGAGCATGGCGAGATACTCGTCCGAGCAGCGAGCACTTACGAGCACCGTAATACTCGAACGAGCACCAAGCTCGGACGAGTATGCTCGCTGATCTCTAGTCCCTATTCATTTTAATGTGTGTATTCACACATCAGTGTTTTAGCACGATCCATGGGTCCGTGTTTTTATACTCTATTTTGTCCGTGTTCACGGATCCATCACGCCCATTATAGTCTATGTGTCCGTGAAAGCCATAAATACATCCAGGTT
The DNA here is from genome assembly GCA_900303285.1 of Rhinella marina. Lineage (NCBI taxonomy): Eukaryota > Metazoa > Chordata > Amphibia > Anura > Bufonidae > Rhinella > Rhinella marina. The sequence goes on from ONZH01014437.1 coordinate 40,626, forward strand.
GCAATCCAGGTTGCATCCATGTTTCACGAATCATTAGGAAGAGATGCTTTGAAAATTATTTTTCAGCTGTTCAGTGTCAGTGAAACACAGACGGCACACGAACAGCAAAAAACAGACACACGGACCAAACATAGATCCTTCGTGGACAGCTTCACGGATGCATCACTGACCACCTTCTCATGGATTTGAGCACAGACACGGATGTGCTGCATATCATTGTGTTTTCACATTTTTTGAATAGTAAATACTTGTAAATGTTTACCATGTTAATATTATAGGGTAATTATTAATTAATATAAGGGTTCATGCACATGAACGTATTTTCTTTCCGTGTCTGTTACGTTTTTTTGTTTGTGGACTATATACAGAAACATTCATTTCAATGGGTCCGCAAAAAAACGGAAGCTACGCAAAAAAATAGAGCATGTCCTATTATTGTACGCATTATGGACAAGGATAGTCTATTAGGGGCCAGCTGTTCCATTCCGCAAAATATGGAATGCACACGGACGTCATCTGTATTTTTTGCAGATCCATTGTTTGCGGATCTCAAAATACATACAGTCGTGTGCATGAGCCCTAAAACAAATCAAGAATTATTCACAAAAGAAACACGTATTAAAGTGAATGTGCATGTACATTACTGTGTCAAAATGCAGCAAATACACTATTGTCCAGTCTAATGGCTAGAGGTTTTTATATTGCCAGAATCTAATGATTAATTTGCAGGGGGCTAAACATACTAGCAGCTTTGTAAGATAGTATTCAGAAGACAATAATTGAGAAGCACTCCGTCAGAAATTAAGCCCTATATCTTTGTGATATATAGCGCTATATATACTGTATGTAAATTAGTGACTCCTGCATCATTATACATTCCACTGGTGTGTACAATCTGATCAGATGATGAACTCAAAGCTATTGTTATCATCTGAGATTTATCACAAGCTACAGGGTGGCAGGATATGCTTATTAGCATTAAGTAACCTGAGTAAAGGCACCATGGAAGGACATTAAGCTTGCAAAGGACCGTGTGCTTCGATGTATTCACCAGTGATATTTCCTGAGAAGGATTATTCCTATTCCTATAGCAATAGATTTTGGTAATTACTGGGTTAATCTGGATCATTTCCAGTTAAAATATAATAATGTACAGCATGAACTGCGGACCTTGCCTGATTTTCTTAAAGTGAACCTGTCATCAACTTTATGGTGACCTCACTGAGAGTAGCATAAATTAGTGACGGAAATGCAGATTTCAGCAGTGTGTCACTCATAAGATAAAAGTAAGTGGTTGCTGAGAACCAGCATCATAATCATTGCAGCACAGGCCTTGAAAAGAGTCAAATCTACCTGAGAAGTGTAACGCCATCCGGGGATCCCGGGCGGCGCACGCGTACTTACCGTTGTGGCCAGCATCCTCGCTCTTTGCTGCCGTGAGGTTTGGCCGCTTGGTGTGGCATGGAGTCCTGTCCTCTTTGCCTGCTTCTCTTGCACGGGTCTCCAGGTGCTGCATTTTATTAGGCTAGCTCCTTAATTGGTTCCTCCCCCTTCCTCCTGTCTAAAACTATATAAGCCTTTTTGGACATTCACTCCTTGCCTGAGCGTCTATAAGTCATCCCTGACTTGCAAAGGTTCCTGTATAGCTTCCTGCAGTTTCCTGTCCGTGTTTCCAGTTCCTGCGGTTTCCCAGATCCGCACAAGTGTGAACTCTGCCTTAATCCTGCTGTAGTGTGCATACTACTTATCCAGCACCTGTCTCCTGTTCCTGGTACCTGGCTGACCTGCCCCTGTGTGCTCACAGTGTTTTCCCGCCTGCAGTCTTCTACTCAGCGTCTCTATCTCTGGTGTGTGTTGGTCCTGCGTATCAGTCTCTCTGGTGTCTTGCACCTTAGTACCTGGTCCGTCTGGGCCGGCTGTCATGAGTACTGTCTCACCTCGAGAGGTAGCGACCTGGTGTACCTCCCCGGGAAAGTCTCTATCCCCACCATCAGGGGTACTGTGAAGAACGGGAGGTACACTTAGACAACGCCCTCCGAGGAAGACATGCTCGTGACACAGTGGATCCACATCTGCTGAACTTGACAGTACGCTCAGGCCATGGATCCCGCTGGTCACTCCAAGTCTGCTGTATCGGATCTAATAAGTGAGATGAGACGTCAAAGCGAGCGCCAGGACGTCTTAATGCAGTTCATACAAAACATTTCTGCCCGCCTAGACGCCATTTCTCCTCCAGTTACAACAGCACCACAAGTCACAGCAACTCCTCCAGCTTTCGTGCCTGCGATCCCAGTGCAGAGTGCTTCCGGAATTCATCTGCCGCTGCCGACTCTTTATGACGGGGATTCCAAGTCCTGTAGAAGCTTCCTTAACCAGTGCCTCATACACTTTGAGCTGCATGGACACATGTTTTCATCTGAACGGGCAAAGATTGCTTTCATTGTGTCCCTGCTATCCGGTGAGGCCCTGGCATGGGAAAATCCTATCTGGGAACGTGGCGGTCCAGAGGCTACAAGTCTGCAGGTATTTCTGGCTACCTTCCGGATGGTTTTTGAGGAGCCAGGTCGCACTTCATCTGCTGCCTCTGCTTTGCTGCGTCTCCGCCAGGGTTCCATGACCGTGGGACAGTATGCAATACAGTTCCAGACACTGGCTGCAGAACTAGCATGGAACGATGAGGCCCAGCTGGCGGTCTTCTGAGAAGGCCTTTCAGAACAGATTAAAGATGAGTTGGCTGGTCGTGACCGTCCATCCACCCTGAATGATCTGGTTACCCTAGCTACCAGGATAGATTTGCGTTTCAGGGAGCATACTAAGGAGGACTCGCGTATCAAAAGAGCACCTCGTCTTGCTCCATCCTTCCAGAGGCTGATCCAGTCACCAGCCCCCAAAACATCGGAGGAGCCTATGCTAGTGGAACGTCTCCGGTTGTCGGATCAGGAGCGTCAACGCCGCAGAACTGAGAACTTGCGCCTCTATTGTGCTGGCAAGGCTCATTTTGCCCGGAATTGTCCGCTGAAAGCGGGAAACTCCAAAGTCTAGGACATGTTGGAGAGGTGGTTCTAGACGAGGAGAGATCCTCTCCCAAGCTATCAATCCCTGTGATCCTCTGTCACGAGAGAACCAGCGTCACCGTGTCAGCTTTCCTGGATTCAGGTTCCGCCGGTAACTTTATCCAGCAAGACCTTGTCTGTCAGTACCGGCTTCCAACCTACCGGGTGTCAAGACCCCTGTCTGTTGCATCAGTAAACGGAGTGCCACTTCCTGAGCCAGTGCAGTTTATCACCCTGTCCCTTAGACTGCAAGTTGGGGCTCTGCACTCTGAGAAAATCGTCTTCTACGTCCTGCCGGCCTCCATGAATCCAGTTATCCTTGGTCTTCCCTGGCTTCGCCAACATTCTCCAGCACTGGACTGGCACTCTGGTGAAATTCTTCTATGGGGACCCTCTTGCCTCATTACCTGCTTGTCTGAAGTCCGGCCTACACCTCCACCCCCAGTGACCGGGGATCTATCTGGACTACCTCCCCAGTATGCTGGTTTTGCTGACGTGTTTAGCAAGAAGGAGGCTGAGACTCTGCCTCCCCACCGACTCTATGACTGTCCAATTGATCTTCTACCTGGAACTACTGCCCCTCAAGGTCGAGTTTATCCACTCTCGCTTCCTGAGACCCAGGCGATGTCTGACTACATTAAGGAGAATCTTGAGAGGGGATTTATCCGCAAGTCTACATCGCCAGCCAGTGCAGGATTCTTCTTTGTCCAGAAGAAGGATGGATCTTTAAGACCCTGCATAGACTATCGGGGCCTTAATCAGATCACTGTCAAGAATAAGTATCCGTTGCCATTGATCCCGGAACTATTTGACAGAATTCGTGGAGCGAAGATCTTCTCCAAACTAGACCTGCGGGGGCATATAATCTTATCCGCATTCGAAAGGGGGACGAATGGAAGACCGCTTTTAACACACGGGACGGCCATTACGAATATCTTGTCATGCCCTTTGGTCTTTGCAATGCCCCAGCGGTCTTTCAGGAATTTGTCAATGACGTTTTCCGGGACCTGCTTAACGTCTGTGTTGTGGTCTATTTGGACGATATTCTCATCTTTTCTCCTGATCTGGCCTCACATCGGAAACATGTCCGACTTGTCCTGCGACGGCTCAGAGAGAACAGGCTGTATGCTAAACTGGAAAAGTGTATCTTTGGGAAAACCTCTCTGCCGTTCCTAGGATTTATTGTCTCTGATACCGGCCTAAAGATGGATCCAGACAAACTTAAAGCGGTGTTGAACTGGCCACGCCCCCAGGGTCTCCGAGCAATACAAAGATTCTTGGGATTCGCCAACTTCTACCGCCAGTTCATTCACAATTTCTCTTGCAAAAGTCTGGACCCCGGAGGCAGAGGCTGCCTTCTTTAAGTTAAAACTGGCTTTCTCCTCTGCTCCTGTTCTCCATCATCCGGATGTTGCCAAGCTATTTTTCCTGGAGGTGGATGCCTCTTCCATTGGAGCTGGAGCAGTCCTTTTGCAGAAAAACTCTAGAGGCAAGATGATTACCTATGGTTTCTTCTCTAAACTCTTTTCCTCTGCTGAGAGGAACTACTCTATTGGGGACAGAGAACTCTTGGCCATTAAGTTGGCCTTGGAAGAATGGCGTCATTTGCTGGAAGGAACACAGCATCCTGTGGTGATTTACACAGACCACAAGAACCTGGTCTACTTCCAAACAGCACAACGTCTAAATCCACTTCAAGCTAGATGGGCACTGTTCTTTTCTCGTTTCAACTTTGAGTTACTCTTTCGCCCTGCTGAAAAGAACACCAAGGCTGATGCTCTATCCCGGTCGTTTGATTATTCGGATCAGCAAGAGGAACCACAGTATATTATTGATCCTGCTCGTCTGATTTCCGTGGCTCCTGGAAAGATATTTATACCATCCACCAGAAGGAGGCGTATATTAGCTTGGGGTCATGACTCCAAACTTGCTGGTCACCCTGGGGTTCGCAAAACTATCCAGCTTTTCTCACGGGATTACTGGTGGCCTACCCTCTCTCAAGACGTGGAGGAATATGTCTCCGCCTGTACCACCTGTGCTCTAAACAAATCCCCCAGGTCCAAACCATCTGGCCTGCTGTTACCTCTTCCCATTCCGGATGTCCCTTGGCAACACATTGGTATGGACTTTGTTACTGACTTACCAACTTCTGCTGGTTGCACCATCATTTGGGTAGTTGTGGATCGCTTTTCCAAGATGGCCCATTTCTTTCCTCTGCCTGGACTGCCTTCTGCCACCAAGCTCGCCAGTCTCTTTATGGAGCATATCTTCCGACTACATGGCCTGCCTTTACACATTGTCTCCGATCGTGGAGTACAGTTCACTTCCAGGTTCTGGAGAGCCCTCTGCCGTCTACTTGAAGTGGAGTTGGATTTCTCCTCCGGATACCACCCCCAGACTAATGGACAAGTGGAACGGGTTAACCAGATACTGGAGAACTACCTCCGTCATTTTGTCTCTGCCCGACAAGACAATTGGGCTCAGCTGCTACCTTGGGCAGAGTTTTCTTACAATAATCACACCAGTGAATCCACGGGCTCTTCACCATTCTTCATTGTCTATGGGTGCCATCCACGAATTCCTCTGCTTGTTACTGCTTCTTCCGGGGTACCAGCTGCGGATTCCTCTTTCAGGGACTTTTTAAAAATATGGCGCCAAGCCAAGGACTGCATCTCCAAGGCAGTGACTCGTATGAAGAATTATGCGGATTGGAGGCGCAAGAAGCCTCCACAGTTTTCCATAGGTGATAAAGTCTGGCTGTCGTAAAAAAATATTCGGCTAAGGGTTCCAAGTTACAAGTTGGCACCTCGATTCCTGGGACCATTCGAGGTGCTGAAGAAGATCAATGACGTCACCTATAAACTCTGCCTGCCTCCTAGTCTGCGTGTACCCAATTCTTTCCATGTGTCCCTGCTCAAGCCCTTGGTTCTGAACTGCTATTCCCGTAAGGCTTCTACCCCAGATCCTGTCACAGTAAATCCTGAGCAGGAATACGAGGTGAAGACCATTTTGGACATCAAGAAGTGTGGGAGGAAAACATACTATCTTGTGGAATGGAAGGGCTTTGGTCCTGAAGAGAGATCCTGGGAACCTGAGAACAATATCAATGCCCCTACTCTACTCTACTCAAGAAGTTTCTTGCTGGCCTCAAGGGGAGGGGGAGTAGGGGGGGGGGGTACTGTAACGCCATCCAGGGGTTCTTGCTCAACTTCATTTCATAGGAAAACTCAACACCCATTCTCACAATGTAATATCATTAGAAGCATTGGACATATATAAAAAAAAATTCAGCATGGTGTAGAAGTGGCCATTTGTGTGGCATTTTCCCATGACTATTCATTAAAAAAAACTAGATTTCATACAGCTATGTCAGCATAAAATAAGACAATGGTTGGACTATCCTAATGAGAAAAAATGAGAATGCGGAAAAATAATGAGGAATTCAACTAAAATACTAAAAAACTATCACAATCACTCCTTAGGCAACTTTAAAAAGTATATACTATGTATTACAGCTAGAAATACATTTTTGGGTTTATTAATAACACGTATTTTCTCTTTCTGTCACTGTTGAGTGAGCAGGCTTTGCCTGATGTTTTGCTATTGCTGTTCTCATCACTCATAGCCAAAGAAAAGTCTCCCCACTTCTGCTCCATTTCCCCTCTCACAGCATTCAGTCTCCCAGACATGAAGAGGTACACTGCAGCCACATCCCACGCATCCCTGTCTACTGTTTAACTGCATTACTATAGAGACAATATAGTTATTAATGATCTTGTAGAAGGCTTGCACAGTAAAATATCAATTTTTGCAGATGACACTAAACTGTGTAAAGTAATTAACACAGAAGAGGACAGTACACTGCTACAGATGGATCTGGATAGACTGGAGGCTTGGGCAGAGAAGTGGCAGATGAGGTTTAACACTGACAAATGTAAGGTTATGCATATGGGAAGGAATAATGCAAGTTACCAGTACATACTAAACGGTAAAATATTGGGAAACTCTGACATGGAAAAGGACCTAGGAATTTTAGTGAACAGCAAACTAAGCTGTAGAAACCAGTGTCAGACAGCTGCTGCCAAGGCCAATAAGATAATGGGTTACATCAAAAGAGGCATAGATGCCCGTGATGAGAACATAGTCCTGCCACTTTACAAATCACTAGTCAGACTACACATGGAGTACTGTGTACAGTTCTGGGCTCCTGTGAACAAGGCAGACATAGCAGAGCTGGAGAGGGTTCAGAGGAGGGCAACTAAAGTCATAACTGGAATGGGTGAACTACAGTACCCAGAAAGATTATCAAAATTAGGCTTATTCACTTTAGAAAAAAGACGACTGAGGGGAGATCCAATAACTATGTATAAATATATCAGAGGTCAGTACAGAGATCTCTCCCATGATCTATTTATCCCAAGGACTGTGATGAGGGGACATCCTCTGCGTCTGGAGGAAAGAAGGTGTGTACACAAACATAGAAGAGGATTATTTACGGTAAGAGCAGTGAGACTATGGAACTCTCTGCCTGAGGAAGTGGTAAATGGTAAGTTCACTAAAAGAGTTCAAGCGGGGTCTGGATATATTTCTGGAGGGTAATAATATTACAGGTTATAGTTACTAGAGAGGGGTCGTTGATCCAGGGAGTAATTCTGATTGCATGATTGGAGTCGGGAAGGAATTTTTTTTCCCTAAAGTGGGGAAAATTGGCTTCTACCTCACAGGGTTTTTTTTGCCTTCCTCTGGATCAACTTGTAGGAAAACAGGCCGAACTGGATAGACAGATGTCTTTTTTCGGCCTTATAAACTATGTTACTATGTTACTTGCAGTCAAGGAAAGGGTAATCAGAGGCTTCCAGAAGATGAATCAGATTCCTCTTTACTCTAAAATGAGTTTTATTTTTAAGCTCTACTGATATTTGCAAAAGCATATAATGATAGGCACTTATTAATGAAAATCATTAATTATCACAAACCTATCAGCATGACATGCATAACTATATAAGTGGTTACAACTAAATAGCCCACAAAAGTATCAAACATTAGTGATAGAATTAAATAATTTCCTGGTTCTGTGACATCGTCACATATTGATCACATGATCCTTCTGAGCCTGTGAGCAGCTCTGAAAAGTCATGTGGTGCTGTCTGCTGCATAAAGTTTCTTTTGGGTTGTGGAGTGCATGCCCAATAACATGTTTAATAGAGCTATTGGCTGTGGATGAACTGTTTTATCACCTGACTCCACAAAACCAGGATGTGCTTTATTTTTGGAGAGCATTTAAAAGGTTGGTCTGTGAATAAATTATTTTTTATGGATGCTGCAGCCAAGCTCTGCTATGGAAAGAACCATACAGCAACATGCTGCTCCATACTGCAAGCTGGCTCCCACATGTCCACCTTCTGGTCTGTGGTTTGTTTACTTCCTCTCTTGTATGGGTACTGTCACCTGTTCTGCTACAGCCAACTACTAGCTTCAGTTGCAATGTGTCTCTTGTGGAAAAGTTACTGCGGAAGCGAATCTTTGACTGAAGTGGAGCTGGTATTCATGTTCATAACAGAGATGAAGTAAACCTCTAACACAAACATACTTAACCCCTTCAACCCCGGGCCTGTTTTCACCTTCGTGCCCAGGCCATTTTTTGCAAATCTGACATGTGTCACTTTATGTGGTAATAACTTTGGAACGCTTTTACTTATCCAAGCCATTCTGAGATTGTTTTCTCGTCATATATTGTGCTTCACGACAGTAGTAAATTTGTGGCAAAATATTTCATTTTTATTTATAAAAAAATACCAAATTTACCAAAAATTTTGAAAAAATTTCCACATTTCCAAATTTCAATTTCTCTACTTTCAAAATACATAGTAATACCTCCAATAATAGTTATTATTTTTACATTCCCCATATGTCTACTTTATGTTGCCATTTTATTTTTTTCAGACGTTAGAAGGCATAGAAGTTTAAAAGCACTTTTTCAAATTTTTCAACAAAATTTCCAAAACCATTTTTTAAGCACCAATTCAGATATAAAGTGATTTTGAGGAGTTTACGTAATGGAAACCACCCATAAATGACCTCATTTTAGAAACTACACCCCTCAAATTATAAAAAACTAATGTTACAAACTTTGTTAACCCTTGAGGTGTTCCACAAGAATTAAAGGAAAATGGAGGTGAAATTTCAAAATTTCACTTTTTTGGTAGATTATTCATGTTAATAATTTTTTTCTTGCAACACAGCAAGGGTTAACAGCAAACTAAACCTCAATATACATTACTCTGATTCTGCAGTTTACAGAAATACCCCATATGTGCTGGTAAACGTCTCTATGGGTTTGTGGCAGTGGTCAGAAGGAAAGGAGCGCCATACGGATATTGGAGGCAGACTTTGCTAGAATGGTTTTTAGGCACCATTTTGTAATTGAGAGACCCTGACATACCCCTACAGTGGAAACCCTAAAAAAGTGACCCCACTTTGGAAACTACACCCTTCAAAGAATATATTAAGTGGGGTACTGACCACTTTGACCCCCTAAGCGTTTTATGGAATTTGGAAACACTTGGCTGTGAAAATGAAATAAAATGTTGCTTTTGCCCCAAATTTTTTATTTTCATAAGGGGTAACAGGAGAAAAGCACCCCATAATTTGTTCCCCATTTTCTCCTGAATACAGTAACACCCCATATGTGGTGGTAAACTGCTGTGGGGACACATGGCAGGACTCAGAGCAGAAGGAGCGCCATATGGATTTTGCAGCACAGATTTTGATGGATTGGTTTGCGGGAGCCATTGATTTTTATTTTTTTGAGTTATTGTCTTATGTGGGGGCCGTTTTTTTGCAGGATGAGGTGACATTTTCATTGGTACCATTTTGGGGTACATAAGACTTTTTGATCGCTTGGTATTACACTTTTTGTGAGTCAAGGAGAAAAAAATAGCTGTTTTGGCATAGTTTTTTAAAAAATTTTTACAGCATTCACCTGGGAGGCCATCTCATGTAATATTTTTATAGAGCAGGTTGTTACGGACGCGGCGATACCCAATATGTCTAACATTTTTATTTTTGGAAAGTTTTACACATTAGATTTATTTTTGAACAGAATAAAATCTTTTTTGTGTTGCCATTTTCTGAGAGCCATATTTTTTTTATTTTTTGGGCGATTGTCTCAGGTAGGGTATCATTTTTTGCGGACAAGATGACGGTTTTATTGGTACCATTTTGGGTTAAATATGCCTTTTTGATCACCTTCTATTACACTTTTTGTGAGGGAAGGTGACCAAAAAATGGCTGTTTTGGCACAGTTTGTTTGTTTTTTTTACTGCGTTCACCTGGCAGGGTGGATGATGTGATTTTTTTATAGAAATGGTCGATACAGACGCGGCGATACCTAATATGTATACTTTTTAACTGTATTTTCGGAAAAGTGCGCTTTTTTTCTTTTTTACTTGAAACTTATTTCTTTTGCAAAACTTTATATTTTTTTACTTTTTTCACTTTTTTCACCTTTTTTTCAACTTTTAGGAGTCTGATACCCTTTACAATGCATTACAATGCTTCTGCATTGTAATGCATTGGCTGTAAGTGTATTACTCAATGTAATACACTTACAGCCTGCTTCCTGTGAGATCCAGGAGGCTGGATCTCACAGGCTCGCAGGGATGGCAGCCACGATGCCTAAGGAAGGCACAGCAGAGCGGGGACCCGATGGACTCTCTCTGCCCATGCCCGCAATGCATGTTCCGCGGTCAGCGCTGACCACAACACATCGAGGGTTAATACGCCCACATCGGTGTTTTCACCAATGTGGACGTATGCAGCAGGGTTCCGGCTACTGGGAACAGCCGGCCCCCTGCAGTTGATCGGGGGGGCACAGCTCCTGCACCCGCCCGATCAGCGTGCCGTAGTACTACGGTGCCAGGCGTCAAGCCCCTTCACGCAGTGCCGTACTATTACGGCGCTGGGCGTGAAGGGGTTAAGCACCAAAAAGTGATTACAATAAAGAACAAAGATACACTTCTGTCAAGCAACTCAGTTTTACTGCCAATAGTCCTGTCTGCACAGCTTCCATGCCCCTGTGAACCAGAAGTGTAATGTCCCTTCTATTCTCATGTGCACCACTGCAGCCATTCAATGGTCTCAGTGATCATGTACTGCTTGAGGAAATGTCACCACTGAGGCCAGTGAATAGCGGCAGTTGTGCATGTCGATAGGAAACACAAGCGCTGAGGGCTGGACTATTAATGCTTGGCATAGCACTGATTGGAGTCTTTTCTTTCTATATTGTAAACACTATCGGGGACTTAATTCATGTTGAGTTTGGAGTCAGGCAAGAGTTTTTCATTTATACTATTTGTGGGTTTTTTTAAATATTTCTTAATTTTTTTAACTTTTTTAGTCCATTTAGAGAATCTGAACCTGTGTTCACTTGCTGCTAGAGGCAGGGTATAATAGCGGTCCTAAAATGACAGTCTGGGGGGCCATTAAAAGAATCAATGTATTTTTTAATTCAAATATAACCTTCTGCCACAAACATCAAATGGCAGCAGCAGGCTAACATAAATTGCACTAATAAAAATTATGCTGGCTTGTATATATTTATACTTTATGATAATATGATCTATAATATGAAAGTGAGATAGTATTCACATTGAGATACAAATAGTATAGCAACAGTGACTCCTGGTTACTATTGACCTATATATCTGTATAATGCAAGTCCTGTGCTCTCAGAAAAAGGCTGATATAGATGACCAGACATGGACATAAAGTACTGTATGCATAATTGCCAAGTGTCCCAGTTCCAGGTTTTGAAGCTCTGTCCTCCCTGGTAATGTCCTTGTTTTGTTAGCACTGACCAACTGCATAGAAACAACCTTCATCTTCTGTATATTGGATTCAATCCTTCATCAGTTTACGGCTGAAATAATGATTTAACCAAGTGTGATTTGTTTTGTGTAAGGGAATAATTATACGAGAAGATCTGGCTAGTTAATGCTGTTATTTTATGCGGTAGACATTTTAATGAAGAAAGTTGAACTTAATTAAATAAAATTCTTTAATTGTCCTATATGTGACAGTCCCAGGTCATTTCTTTCTGTCTTGGGAACTCAGTATCTTAATTATTGTGCAAAATTCAAGCCATAGATTTCGTAATTGGTGTTAACTGGATGGTATTCTGGTTCGAACAGGAAACAATGAAAAGATACAGTTTGATTGAAGGCAGTGATAATATTTTACATGCACCCAAAGAAAGGTGGATATCTCACTGACAAGTACACATGCAAAGTTTGTAAATGTAGGAGTCCCACAGTGATGTCCAAAATGTACCACCAGTGTATGTATATGCTCATACCAACATAACCCTACATTGCATGGACTTGCATATCCTCTTACTATAGTTTTCCTTCTACTTTTTTTTTACATTTTCTGTGGCGGAGGCTAACCTAATCTGGGCTCCCATTCATTGGGCTCCATTACAGCTGGAGATCCGCCAGAGAAGAACACTTGATGTTCAAAACGCGTCTGCAGACTTTGCCAGTCACTGAAAATGTGTTCCAGTGTATTTTAACTCAATATGAAAATAAAGTGAAGCTTAGTGTTTTTTACTAGATACTGGATCATTCCTTGGAATATTGCCTGGGTGAAGTGTCATTTGTGATGCAAAATGTCAGTCATGCCGATATTTGAGAAGTAAGCCTTACAAAGGATATGGTACCCTTTGTGCCTAAGCATGGATGTAGGACAACAAAATGATGGGCTTACATTGGTGAGTGCCATAGCTACGTTTTTTCTTGACCTCTTTTAAAGAGATTTTCTTATGAAAACACTTGAGATCTCCTCTATGAGCCAGAACAGAGCGGCTTTATATTTTTACATGGGCCATCATTTCGTTGAATAAGCTTTTTTTCTATCTGGCTTTAAAGGGGTTGTCCGAGTTACTTTTTTTGTCATTTGTATGTTTCTAACTAATCAAATATAACAGCTTTTCCAGCACTTTGTGCTTCTAAACTTGATGGTTTCTCAGATTTCACTCAGGGTCACATGACCTGTGAGCTTCTCTGCCTGCTCTTCTCATATTTGTGCACAAGCAGATACGAGTCTGTACAAGAGACGTCACTGTGCTGGCCATGCCCCCATGCTCTGCAGGCTCCTGCTCTCTGCTCTCTCCCTGAATTCTTTCTGATAAAACATTAAGCCCTTCAGCCAGAACACACACAGGGCTCAAGGCTTTACAACAGTAGCTACAGGCAATGAAGGGACACAGGATCTGCCCTCCTCATCATATAGGCACAGAGCTGACAGTGGAGGAGATCTGCAGAGTATTGCACAAGAAAGGTAGGGGGAAGATCCTGTGTGCATCAGTAATGTCATTGTACAGCTGGGACTTGTAGTTCTACACATACAAGATGCTGATGAGTATCCTAGCAGGCAGACATTTCACTCAGGGCAGACTTATTCACTCACTTTGCAGAGCGGGGGAAAGGGGGGGCAGAGATTGCTGTTATTGCAGGTAAACAAAGGCCAGAGGAGAACCAGGCAAATGAGGAAATATAGATATTTTTTTGCCTAAAACTTGCTTAACTTAGTTATATATTGCTGCCCATCAGATTTACAGTGCTATATATTTTTTTTTCATAACTCGGACAACCCTTTTAATCTAAAAACGCCAAACATACCCTTTAAAACAAACAAAAAATACCTTTAAAATAGTTATGAACAAATTGATTCGTACAAATTTTGAACAAATTTTGAACAAATTTTACCCTTGTGAGGGAGCATTCCCACAGCTTTAGATGCTCCAGCTGCCGCTTGGAATACAAATTTTGGTGGTTTGTGCACTGAATCGTTATTTAAGGGAAATATTCTGCATATTCGAAAGATATGCTACACTGTCAGTCTGGGTGGGGAATCGCCTCTAGTGGTTTAGTCCCTCACAGACCCTGAATTCATTCAGATGAACTAATCATTTTGTACAAATTGATTTGATCACAATTACTTAAAAACAAATAGACTTTGCTAACAATAATTATTCTGGAACTACTGTGTGTAATAATCTAGTCTTTTCTGATCTGTTTACTATTATGAAAACACGTGTATTTACTGGCAAGTTTCTCATAAACTGATTCTATAATTTCTGCTGAGTAAGAAGATCAAACGTGTAAATTATCTTCCAGGCTCCTCTACAGACAGACCTTATGTCCTGAAAGACCGCAATCCTCTTCCTGGCCACTAAAACCTTGCAATGTTGAGGACGGGCTGGCTTGTACAGATTCCTCAAAGTATGTTCAAATAACTCAGCTCACCACAGAATGCATTTACTTCTGCTTTTCTTGGCAAAAAAAATAATAATTTCCTTCCTGTTAAATACAGAGTTGAAGATCGCCTAAATACTGAGAGCGGCAATGTATGTTATACACAATTGGTGTTATTGAATGGGAAGTGAGATGGACGTAAATGAATTTAAATCACCTGCAGCCCTGCGCCAATTTATACATTCTGCTGAATGGTAAGTGTTCGATGACTGGCTATATCACACATCGTCGCTAACACTTGATGCTGTTCTTACTAGTGATGACTTTAAGACACTATGCAATTTACTGCTGGATCAACAAACATAAGTAACTGTACGACTCCTTCGTCCACTGGTATACATCCCTCCTCCTATACTACCTACTAGCACCATCAGTATATTCATAGCCTTAAAACATTTACTGCAAGAAAAGTGGTCGTCCTAAATACCTTTTAAACTATACCATATATGCCATCCAGGTAAAAGTCTTAAAGGCTTTGATAATACAACTTAGCACAATTTTGTTCATCAACTACTTAATTTCTTTCACAACACCTTTGGTGGCATTTTGTTATTGCTTTCTACTCACTTTGAGCTTAAAATATTGTTTTCCACTTGGCATTTATTAAAAATTTACAATAGTTTTTGTTCCACAGCTTTCACTTTCGGTGTATTTGCAGACCTTGTTGCTTTCTATTTTATGCTGAATCATGTCAGGGAACTGTTCCAATGGCTCAGACTGTAGCCCTTATCTCTGAACTCCTGACAGCTCATAAACACTCATTTAAGCTAAATTCCTATCACACTGATAAGAGTTTAGCCAAATAGTGTTTATGAGCTGTCAGAAAAGAACAGATAAGGGCTACAGACTGAGCCATCAGAGCTGCTCTCTGACGGATTCACTGTGAAGCAGAATGCAACAATCTAGAAATCAACTGAAAGTAAAAACTATACAGGAAAACCTATTGGAAAATGTTAATAAAGACCAATTGAAAAAATAAACATAAATAACATATGTAAATATTATATATAAATGTCAAATGGTATTGACAAATTATGCATATAATCATTAATAATTAAGTAATAAAATGTATTAATCATCTTGATCAGATTGATCACTTACCATTAGAGCAAAAAGAAAAAAATTGAAGACTACTTGTGCACAACTATATGTATTTTGCAGTTGTAAATCGCAGATCTTCAAAAAAAAACGTATACCGTCTGTGTGCAATCCGCATTATTTTTGCAAACTCATTGATTTTAATGGATCCATGGACCACATTTTGTGTACCAGCTTAGAACATGTTTTATAATTTGCGTAATGGACATATGGATGCAGACAGTACATGGATGACAGTAACTGTACTTTCAGCAGTGTGTGGACTGCAATATATATGGTCAGCTTGAGGCCTAAACAAAAATGAAATAAAAACTATATAATGAATGTTAAAGTACAGTGATATATACACATAAATAATTTTAAAAATACATATATATGTTAGCAAGGATAAAAACTGACAACAGAAAAACCAATGGTGAAATCCTGTCAAAATACTTTGACATACCGTGGATACATGTGATCGGATCAGGTACAACTTATAATCTCTGACCATCACTGATTTCCAGAATGAAAGGGATCTATAGAACACTCAAAGTTCTCTGACACTACTCAAAGAAATCAGATAATTACTATAAACCAGATATACTATTCTTAGGATGATTGTACACCTGTACACCAGTTATGTCAACCCAACAACCGATTTCATTATTGACTCACCATCAAAGCAGTATGGGGGCCTCCAATCTCTCTGGGCTAAAGAAGGGTCAGGCATGTTATATTTTAACATGCTCAATCCTTTTGTTCTTGCTGAGATAAACTGCGCATCAGCGTTGTCTGGCATATAGGCTCGACTAAGGCCCCTTTCACACTAGCGGCAGCACGGATCAGGCAGGTGAAGGGTGCCGCCGGATCCGTGCTGCCGCAGTTACATGTGTGGGGCCGGAACCGCACTCCAGCCCCACACATGTCACACAGTACACATACACAGACATATACACGTACAA
Source organism: Rhinella marina (assembly GCA_900303285.1). Lineage (NCBI taxonomy): Eukaryota > Metazoa > Chordata > Amphibia > Anura > Bufonidae > Rhinella > Rhinella marina. Next base: position 57,036 of record ONZH01014437.1, read on the forward strand.
ACACACATACATACTTATATGATTCCGGCAGGTCTCCACAGCGCAGGAGGAGCAGGACGGCGTGCACATAGGACGATTCCCCACAGCGCTGTGGGGAATCGTCCTATGTGCGCGCCGTCCTGCTCCTCCTGTGCTGTGGAGACCTGCCAGGAGCATGTAAGTATGTATGTGTATTTGTATGTGTATATGTCTGTGTATGTTTATGTGTATGTCTGTATGTGTGTATGTATGTATGTGTGCAGGTGACGGAAATGTCATGAACTCCATTGAAAGTCAATGAATGGGGACAAAACTGAAGCGTTTTTTTCCGGTATTGAGTCCCTATGACGGAACTCAATACTGGAATTATAAAACGCTAGTGTGAAAGTAGCCTAAGCAGTGCTTGCATGTGTATGGAGGATTGAACTGATAGCTGTTGGACAGTTATCTTATGCGCATACCCAGCTTAAGCAAATGATGTGTCAGTGACGAGTTCCAGTAACAGAAATCTTTGATGTTATGGAAATCATTAGGTGTCCGATATTACTGACTTGATTATTCACTTTGTGGTAGCCACAGTTTTCTGGGACATATTTACTAGGGATGAGCGAACTTTTGAAAAGTTCGGTTCGCTTCGCTTCGGCGAACTTTCTTGAATTTCGGATTCATACGAACCGAACCTAAAACGAACCTTGCTATAACGGCTGAATAATTGCTGCTACAATAATGGGAGTCTGATAGGGTATAGTTTCGTTTACTTGCAGTTGCTATTACAATGAAAAAAGTGGAAAAAAATCCAAGTGACTTCAACAACGGCAACGCAAAATATACGCATATTTGAGAATTTACACTAATGCGTACGCTAATGCGAACATTCCCGCACAAATAACGAACATACAGTCTAGCGTTGTCAAAGGTACGCTACTTAACTGAATATGTACGCATTAGCATACGCATACGCTGCGTCTGCGAACATTCCTACTCAAGTAACGAACATACAGTCTAGCGTTGTCAAAGGTACGCTACTTAACTGAATATGTACGCATTAGCGTACGCATACACTGCGTCTGCGAACATTCCTACTCAAGTAATGAACATACAGTCTAGAGTTGTTAAAAGTACGCTACTTAACGGAATACGTACGCATTAGCGTACATTCTCAAATATGCGTATATTTTGCATCGCCATTATTTTAACCAGATTCGTTACGAACTTTCTCAAAATTCGGTTCGGCGACGAACCGAACTTTTGGGAAAGTTCGTAACGAATCTGGTTCGTTACGGTTTGGTTCGCTCATCCCTAATATTTACCATTCCAAAACTTTCAATTCACAATTCTAGTAAGAAACAGGTTCTGGCATTTATTCACACCATGCATTATATACATGAACCAGGATGTTTGTAATGAGCAGTACTTTACACAGGAAACTGTAGTCTTGTGGAGGTGAAAGAAAAGCAAAAATACCTTCAAGTAATAATATGAATAGGTTATAAAGAGTATAAAAATTGTAATGTGTGACAGGAAACAATGACACAGTAAACAAACAAAAAAGATGCAGTGGCACTATGCAAGTTCTAGGAAATATGCAAACATTAAATATGTGGATTATTTTTAATAGCATTAATGCTTTAAGAGATGGCCATAATTATAAATGGAAGGAAGCTCTGATATAGCTATGTATATGCCTACCAATCATGTTGACACTGGTATAAATAATAAGCATGATCTCTCTGTAAGGGCCAAGCAATGTGTACATGGAGCCTCCAAAGGACTGCATCAATAACCCATAAGTATTCTGTGGTCCACCGCATGGTGCTTCTGCATTGTTTTACATGAGAATACTCACAAAATGAGTCCTTTGTTAGGTTGAATTGCAATATATACATATGAAGATATGTATGTTTAGCAAAAGCTCTACAGTTCTGAGTTCATAAATGAGCTGAATTGCAAATGGCCACAGAAGAAAGCAGTTTAAAATTTTATATCACACATTGAAGTTTTGGCGATTTGATTCGGATGAATTTCGCACTTGCCGCCAAAAAAGCCAACATTTTTGGTCTTTAAAAAAAAAAATAATTCTACAGTGCATTTTATTTCTAATTTGCCTGTTTGTTAGATGAATGTAGCCATGCACATCTGCATATTTACTATCATATTGTGCAGAATGTATCTTTTTCCATGAATTTTTTTTTTGTATTAGTCTGGCACCTTCAGGTGTGAATGCTCTTGGAAGTTCATTCTTGTGCATTTTTTGCCCCTCCTATCTAACAGACGACCTTGATTAAGGTGGTACATATGGGTGTGTGTGCTCCTCCTCTCATTGGCTGCTTGAAGCACACATAGGTTACTAGGAGCAGCACACTTTATGTGCAGGGTTTGCTCTCCTGAATATAGATGCCCATATGGCATAGGTAGGTTTAGAGTAGGACCTGCCTGACTGAGACCACCTTGGCACTGGAAGATGGGCACAGATGTGTTTTGATGAAAATATATTTGCTAAGAGTCTCAGATTTTATTATTAGGGTGAGGGCTTAGTCCATATATTATGTTTGCATCTATTGTTTTAGTGCATTATTTTTCATGATTTTTAAAGAGAGTCTGTTACTTAATTTTCACCAATGTAACAAAGAGCACTGCCCCACAGAAGATTGCAGACACATCCCAGACATACCTGTGTGCACGTTGTGTCTTTATTCCATGTCCAGGAAAAGCACTTTTATTCTGCCACTACTCCCAAGTGCCCAGCTGTAAGTGAAAGTAAAAACAGCTTTCACTCCTGATTCGATTTCTAACAACTATATCTTCTGAAATTATGGATATAATGCTATGATTCTGGTATTGTTTGAAAGGTTGGAATTCCATCAGTTTTATATTTCTAGTGGCTACCAATCCCAAGATCTGAGCAGCTAAAGCAGCCCTCCCCTCTGCAGTCTGGTTTGCTTTGAGCACTTGCAGCAGCAGAGCCAGGCACATGGGAGCTGTTTTCCTGCAGAATAAAAGTGCTTTTCCTGGACATCTAATACAGACACACAGTGCACACAGGTATGTCTGGGATGTGTATGCAATCTTCTATGGGGCAGTGCACTTAGTTATATTGGTGAAAAACATGTGAAAGACTCCCACCAGCAGCCTTATGTTTGTGTGTCACTGTCACTTTACTAAGATTACTAAGGCTGGCTTCATGTTATATAGCTTGAAATAATGAGTTGCATGTAGCCCTGGAAGGCCTTAGAATGTCATCCACAACTTTTCAGGGCAATTGGAGCTTTCAATTCAGGTCAAATTTATTTGGGACCAGATCGAATCAACCATCCAATTTAGTTGAACCAAATCCAAATAGAATTTCAACAAATTTGCTCATCACTACTTATCAATGAAAGTACAAAGAGCTTTGAATCTTGAAATTGATTAGATATGTATACTGAAACTTAGGATCCTCTAAACGATAACTAAAAAATACTGTCAATTAGGCCAAATTTTTGTTCTAAATATAGTCTCCATAGTTATTATGTATGTGTACGACATAAGCTGATGTCCTGCCAAGGTAAACACTGTGAGTAGTTGAATATGGAATCCAGAAAGGCTTTAAGTACATAAAACGTGTCTGTAGATCACTCATTTCAGATAGTATGAGGGCTGTAGCTTCTTTCCCTTTTAGTAAGATCAGTACTTAGAAATGTCATGTGGCAAACCTATAAATTTTACATAGATGACATCTACGGTATTCAACTCTGTACGCAGCTCCATTATTAATATCTCCTGCAAATCAAGTCTATAAGATATAACATTTTATAATAATTCACTTAAAAGGGTAAAATGGAAAATGACTTTAATGGCAAATAGAAGTTAACATGAGACTGTATAGTAATTAATATTATCACACCTCAATTAACTTGTAGAATTTAATACTAACCATGTAATGTATATAATGCATCCCACCTAGCCAAGCACATACATGGTCTCAGCTCTCCATACTCACATAATGCCCGTGAATCCTTTTATTTCTTGAAAAGGACTGATCCATATTCTAAAGACTTGGCTTAACCTTGTGACATGAAGGTCACAAGTTCAGTTCCCGGCAAGGTCTAATCAACCTCCCATCCTGTGAAAGTTAAAATGATTACCATTTCCCTCTGACAGTCTTATGATTGATGATGTACAAATTGCACATTAATTGTAAAACACACTCCTAGGATACAAATTGATTTATAAGTTCGGAAGGTAGTTTTTCAAAATTTAGGACAGAGATAGATGCTTTAGCAATGGATTTTCTAGCACCGAATACAATACAAATACTAATTTTCTTTAGAATGTTTGTTTCTTATACATGTGACATTTCACAGTAGCTATCTATCTATATAGCATATAAAACCCTTTGATAATACATACATGTTGAATAACTCATGTTTCCACTGGCGTACATGTCAAAGGGCAGTTTCCCTGTTGCTCTGGCATTAATTTCCATCTACAGCTCCATAACATTTGTGTTCTAAATGGTTGTCTTTTAGTTTTCATTGAGACTTCTTTAACTACAATGACCTTTCTCTATAAAAGATAGCATTGGGACATCGGGTAGAAGAGACCTTAAGGGATGCCACAGCATAAGCAATGTTGTGTAAGGTATAGCTTTGAAGCTTATGTTATTTGTTATCTTGGGGGTGCTTTGATGGGGGCGGTTGCCTTGGGGAAATTTATCAAAGCTTCTATGCCACTTTTTTTCTCTAGAAAGGTAAGGCATTTTTGCACAGGCCTCTTTTTGCTAAAAATTTTGCAACTTTTTGCTGGCTTCTAAAAAGTGGCCAGCGCATGGGCTTCAAACCTCTAGAAGTAAACATAAATTTAGAATCCAAATCTGCAGCAAATCCACAAAAAATCTGCAGAAAAAAAGCAAAACTTGAAATCAGCAAATCCATAACATATCAAGTATGCTATATGGGTTTGAAAATGTGCATTAAGTTATGAAAATACTATACTATACTTTTTGCCGCTGATTTTTATTACAGAATAGAGATATGCACCAATAAGAAAAAAGAGGGCATACAGATCAACAGTAACACGGTGTGTTATAAAGCCCTATCAAGCACGCCAATATCTATAAACACACCAGCATATAGAGAAATATCAAATATACTTTATTAGTTCATTACAAGTAAAATGTTTAAAATATTGATGGTGGTAACAGCATACAAGTAAAGAGGGGCAACTGGAAAAGTATGTCACGAAATCACAGGTTTGGAAAGATCATACAATCCCTAATCTTGGTAAAGTGCACATGCATAAACAAGTATAAATATGGAACAAGACTCAATCCAAAGCATAAAAAGTAATACAGACCAGTGCCACCTCAGACCCCGACGCACGTTTCGCTATCGCTTCCTCAGGGGAATGGAGATGAGCAAATTAATTTGCACAAATCAATTTGTTCATCAGACTTCTTGAGCAGCGAAGGACCGCTCCCGCTGCCCACAAGGTTCCTCTTTGAGTGACAAGGAAGGAACATTCACCTGCTCCTGTCAATCTTGCACCTGCGCAGTTGCTCCGAGTAGCAGTGGAAGCACAGAAGCTCTGCTGCTGATGTTGCTACACTTCCAGGTTGGGTGGAGCCTCTTGAGCAGCGGACCTAGTTCCTCTCTGCTCAAGACCTTTATTTGATGAACTAATCGATTCATACAAATTAATTCATTCCTCTCTCATACAGAATCCACCCTGAAAATCTGTGATAAATCCACCACATCTGAATACAAACTAAAAACCCTGAATGTAATATTTTTTTTTAAAATATAGATATAATACATGCTGTCAACAGTTAAAGTAAAACATAATTTTAAATAAACTTTGCATATTACAAATGTGTATTTTCCATTTAAATATATGTAAACTAAGATTCACATTCCAGACTCCTATGAATAAAATAAGCACTATCAAAGACAATGCTACTAAATGTAAGTTAAAGCAGAAACACAAATAATTACCTGTGCACTTATCTTCTCCATCGCACCATTTTCTTTCCACTGTTTTACCAGGAAGAGGCTTGTGAATTAAAGAGAAGAAAGATCAGGCAATTGTATAAACCTGTTAGACTCTTAGTAAAGTAGTTCTTCTCACAGAGCCTTATTGGATATTATATTCTCTGTGATAATCATTGCCACATTAACCGAACTTAAAGGGAGTCTGTCAGCAGGATATGCTGTATAGAGATAATGACATCTCTGTATTGGTCTTAGTGCTGTCATTCTAAATATGTTATTCTTAATGTCATCAGAGCTGTACTTTCCACAAAAAAGCGTTTTAATTCATATTATAATTACCCACATAAGGAGCCCAAGGGGATGTCCTGGGGGCCGTTGGAGCCCAGTCACGCCGCATATTTTCGAGCCCAGCACCGCCCTCCCGCTAATTATTCACTCCCCTTCATCGCTGTGTTCTCCTCCGGCTACGGCGAATCCCGCGCATGCGCAGTACCTAGTAGGAGAACACAGCGATGAAGGGGAGTGAATAATTAGCGGGAGGGCGGTGCTGGGCTCGAAAATATGCGGCGTGACTGGGCTCCAACAGCCCCTTATGTGGGTAATTATAATATGAATTAAAACGCTTTTTTGTGGAAAGTACAGCTCTGATGACATTAAGAATAACATATTTACAATGACAGCACTAAGACCAATACAGAGATTTCATTATCTCTATACAGCATATCCTGCTGACAGACTCCCTTTAAGCGTGAAGGTAACTAAACCAAGGCTCACTGCTTGCAGTAGATGTCACACTTGCCAAACTGCCAAGAACCTGACTTTGTAAGTAGTAAATTTCAGTACAAATTAGGGCTTACGTAAACAAACTAAGTATTACTTGTAGTGTTGAGAGTCAGAGTATCCAAAGTGGACTTTGATCCGAATTTCAGGAAAAATTTGATTTGCCACAAAGCCAAATTTTTCTGTTCTGATGATAATGAAGCTTGATAAGCAGCACTTAGGAAGTAGATAACTAATGTGTCCCTAAATACTGCACAATTCTTTTTGAGTATTTCTTATACATCTGCAGTTAACTTCTAAGAATTGTTCAAGACAGAAGTAGGGTTGGAGTGTATGTGATATGCATTGGGTGATATACTGCCACTCATTGAATCTTGCATTAACAGGGTGTAAATGAGTTGCTCTGAAATAACTGTATTGATCCACGAACACCATAGATTGGACTGGCAAAGTGAAACACTTACAATGCTGTTAAGGTATTTATCACTAATCGCTTACAACTCTACCTCTCTCCGAGTGATGAATATCCAGCTGTTATGCTGTGTCTACTGGAGGGAGAGAGGACTAAGCGTAGTTCCCCTGTCTTAGCCATTCATTAAGACTGATAAAGATTTTTTTTTTTTATTGGAGAATGGTATTTCTGCTTCATCCGTCCACTGTGGCCTCAGGGGGATGTCACAGTTCAAGAGCATGAACCTTTTAATAAGATTTGACCTCTGCACTGAAAAGAGGTGAACTTTAACAAGGGCAAGGTTCCCTCAACAGAGCAATTCCCTAAGCACTAACATCCTGCAATTTAGTCCATGAGCTGCACTGCAACAAAACTCGACAAATCCTGAAGAATTACAAATTGTGCTAATCGCTTTTACACACATTCATGCAAATTACCTATAACATTGATGTGTATGATTCATCCACATAAAACAGCATCGTTCTCCTTGTAACATGCATAAAACCATTGCAGTGGGATTCGAATTAACATAACAGCTATTATTGCTGCCTAGTTTACTATACAGTTATTGCCACAGACACAACAGGAAGCATTTGGAATATCAACTTGCCAAACGCAGCAAACACTTCACAGAAAATCAATAGTCGTTCAGATCTATCATTTGTGTTCTCGCTTCTGCTTTAAAATTGGCTAAATACAGAAGGTTGCTCTTAACCAATGCTGGCTCCCTTATTCCCTTGTAAACGTAAGGATTCAGTTGGCTGGGTGACAATTTAAAAGAAGTGACCGAGCTGCAATACCAAACGGGGTCAACAGACAACAGTGGCGCTGTTTCTGGAATAAAAGCAAATCTTTCATACTCAGGTTGCCCATACTTCTAGGAATAATTAGTAACAACCAGGAGAGTTATGATTGTCCAGCAGTTGTAAATTTTTCCCTTGATTTTGAGTTAGGATTTGGTTTAGATTTATTCTGGTGACTAATGAAATGCTACAATCTTAGCATGTAATAAACTACACTGCAAGAAATACACATACAGCAATGCTTCTAAGGCATATCTGCAGCCATCGAGGATGATTTTTTACTAGAGAAAATCATCCCAATGAATGCAGATATCTTGCAACATTATGCTCCAATCGGACTAATAGCCAAATTATGAAAATTATGCAGCTGTTACTGGAAAATGCAGCATTGTATTGCAGTTGATAGATAGACAGGTAGACAGAGAGTGAAATATAGATAGATAATTAGAAAGATAGATAGATAGATTAGAAAGATGATTGATAGATAATCAATAGATAGATCAAAAGATCGATAGACAGACAGATGATAGATATGAGAGATAGAAAGATAGATAGATAGATAGATAGATAGATAGATAGATAGATAGATAGATAGGTTTTCCAATATTTAAATACTGATGACCTATGCTCTGATTGGTGGGGGTCTGACACCTGGGTACCCCTCAGATCAGCAATTTGAGAAGGTACCGGTGTTCCTGTGAGAGCCATGGCCCTCTCTCTGCTCACCAAGCACAGCACTGGACATTGTATAGAGCTGTGCCTAGGCCATGTGACTGATGAATATGTCGGCACTCGGCCTAGGGAAAGCTGTGAGAAGGCCGGCTACTGCCAGTGCCTTCTGAAACAGCTGATCAGTGGGATTCATGGGTGCCAAACCCCACCAATCCAAAGAATAGGTCATCAGGATGTAAAGGTACCTTTACACAAGCCGATTATCATGTGAATTATCGTTAAATTGAGCAAAGCTGCATGATTATCGAGCAGTGTAAAAACAATGAACGACAGAGCGCCAACCAACAAATGGTAGATTTCTCATTGGTTCGATCATTTGTGTGGGCACAAAAATCGTTGGACATTGACGATTTTATACGTGTAAACAGGAATCGTTCACTGCACGCATGATTACAGATGATTACACTGTGGGTGTCTTTAAGCGTGCCACTCAAATTTCATTTTGTGTAAATGCAACAGTCTGCTTTACAAACGATGGAATATGTGACAGAAATGACAATTTTGTGAACAATAATTGCCGCGTCTAAAGGGTTATTGCTGAAACGTTAACTGCACCAAGAAACGTCTCGTTCATCGCTCAATTGTACCAGTCATCTACTTGTGTAAAGGTACCTTAAAGGGGTATTCCCATCTCACACATGTAGTTTGTATAGTTAGATATATCCATACCAATATTATTACTAATAGAATGTATTTATATAAAATGTACCGTTTAGTAGATTTGCCTATTTGTATATCCATTGTCCCACACACATCAGTCAGGCCGTTGCCCATAGTTACGGCCACCTCGGCCGTGTAGTAGTGGTGGCCGCCTTGTTCCTGTTCAAACCCGCTCTGAGGTAACTGCTGTGTAGTGAACGCACATTACATGAGCATGCGCAGACACATCTTAGGGTACTTTCACATCTGCGTTTTGGACGCTACCAGTCCAAAACGCAATGGTCAGGATCCGTCCAAAAACGCAGACTTTATAAACGGATCCTGCTCCATAGAGATGAATTGATCTTGGAACAGGATCCATTTCTCTGTGCTTTGGAAGCACAGACAAAAATGCTACAACCCTAAGATATGTCTGGGCATGCACATGCAATGTGCGTTCACAATACAGCAGTTACCTCAGAGCGGGTTTGAACAGGAGCAAGCCGGCCACCACTACTACATGGCTGCGGTGGTTGTAACTAGGGGCAACGGCCTGACTGATGTGTGTGGGACAATGGATATACAAATAGGCAAATCTTCTAAACAGTACATTTTATATAAATACATTCTATTAGTAATAATTTTGGCATGGCTATATCTAACTGTACAAACTACATTTGTGAGATGGGAATACCCCTTTAAGTCTGAGAAAACCCTTTTAAATAGGCAGATAGACTGACATATAGATGATAGACAGATAGATTAGATAGATAGGATAGATAGATAGAGTCATGAAAATGCCTTTTAATATAAATTAATTCTGCCCCATGACACACAATGGAACATGAACTGCTAGCTGATACTACCCTGCCCCCACACACATTTAAAAGCTAATATCTATTTCTGTATATTTTGCTTGTGAATGGATTTACTCCCACCAAAATCAAACTAGAGATGTGTCCCTGACATATTTTGGGCATGCCTCTGCCTGTGTAGGTGTGAGTTAAAAATAAACTCGGTGAAAATAGGTCATTTTTATGTCTTGTATTGTAACCACACATAGCAATTTTCACTGGCTGTGGAAAGCAATGCTATACAGTTTAGTTATCATGTCTCCTTCTTCAAATAGTTCAGATAAGAAAATCATTGAAAGACATAGTTACCTTCTGTGAACAATATGGATGTATCGAAAGGATTCGCCTATATTGATGTCCAGCTATCACAGCTGATTTGATATGTATTCGGGGAAGAGAAGTATCACAAAATGATACCGCATTTTACCAGTTAATTCAATTAACTTCTGCTGCAAAATTAAGGACACAGAACATATGGAGAGAAGAGATAAGTCTAATGTAATTATTACATATAAATACACTGTAAAATTTCAGTAATGTGAACCGCATTTGAGAAGCACTGATATTCTGCATTTTTGTTCTTAACTACGGAAAGATTTTTTTTCTGTCCTTCTGAAATACTTAGTGGAAGAAAGGGATGGCGGGCTGTATCACCTATACAATTCCACAGTCAAAACCCACACAGAAAAATAACACTTTTAAATTGCATGAATCACTAGATTTTCTTAACCCGATTTCTAAAAAATTGCAATAAATATTTTTATCTAAAAGCCAGAGACATGTTTATTATGCATTTATGATATTTTCAAATTAGTTCATGCTTTTTTCCCATGCAGCATTGCCTTGGAAATAAGTCTCCATATACCTTCTGGGTCTCTTCAGTTAGAACCAGTTACCCCCTATCCCCCACCCCAAGCTGCATCTAAGGCATTTCATACAGCCAACCAGTACCCTGCTCTGTACTGACAACTGCCAAGAACCCCATATCTGTTCTCTACAGACGGGTCGGTCTTCCTTCTGGAGAAGCTAATTTACTTACTTTTTTCCATGGATCATTGCCTTGAAATGAAAGGGAATGTGTCACCACCCCTCCACTCATTAAACTGTTCCAGTGCCCTGTAATTGACCAACATACAGGTAAGGCCCTGGAAAAAAAAATAAAACTGGCCCCATTTTGTAGGCAGGTCCAAATTAAAAGAAGGCGTGGCAACACAGGTAGGCAGGGTCAACAATACCATAGTGCAAAATACCATCCCAGCAGAACCAAATACCACAGTGTAGCAAAATATACTGCCCCAATAGCTGGCCCTCTGAGGTGGCCATCAATATCTACCATCTTCTGTCCTCCTCCTCCAGTTGTCTGTGGAGCAGGGGGCTTAGGATGTGAGGTGAGGGCCACAGCAGTTGAATTCAAGAGGGCATATGTGGTTGCTGGCTGAGTACATGAGTACCTGATTCTCACCAACGTTAATTATTGTTGGCAACTCATAATGTACCAAGTCAGTGGCAGAAAGCAGGGCTTGGGTGCCCCCTGGGGCATCGGCCCACCAGGAAATTTCCTGTAGGGTCTATGGCCAATTCACCCTTGCCAACATAGAATCTCAAACCTACCATTTCTTCTGCAAAGTCACTGAAAAACAACTTTTATCCAGTGTGCAAATTAGCTTAAAAGAGCACAATGGGCAGTCCCTAACAATAACGGTGCAGAGACACTCCCATCTAATTCGATCCCTGTTCCTACTCTCAGCACTTTTTTATCACGTCACTTATTGGTAATGTCACCGAGCCCCAAATTATGGGCTGGGGTGCGCACTACAACTTGGTAACGTCTATCACAAAAGGCAAAAAATTGGCAGCTATCAATTTGAAGACCATAGTTACATAGTGATATACTTAATACGGCTAAGTAAAAACTTAAGTCCGTCAAGTTCAACCAAGGGATAGGTGGGGATGCCATACCATTTTTTGTACTGTTTGTACTGGAGTGAGGAGGCCTTGAAAGCTGAGAAACCGTGTCCTTGTTGCCAATAGCAGGCAATCAAATATTGCCTTTCATCTACTAATTGCAAAAACTAGATATGTTCCACTTTTTATCCCTTATTGTTTGATCATATAAAGTCAAGGGGCTATTTCATATTTAACAGTTAAGTCAGGACTAGCGATGGCAAATCAATTCTAAATATAAAAATTCAAGGTGGATCTGAATCTGAATTTTTAGTAATTCAATGGATTTTGGAGGGAGAGAGAAATTATTTAGTTTTTTCTTAAATTGAGAAACAAGAGAGAAAAATATGAGTCCTAGGAGACCTCTGAGTGTCATACACAAATTTTAGGCCAATTGGAGCACATCTGATTTGGATGGAATTAGTTCGGACATAAATGGAACCCGAACTGAATTTTGAGTTATTCGTTCATCTCTAATCAGGCTGTTTTCTTGCCTGATCCGGCCCCACTAACTAACAATGGGGACCGGACAAGTAGAGGGCGTTACAAAAATTAATTGGTTTAGGTACAGGCAGTTACTTTCTGCTTATGTTTCAACTGGGAGGTCAATGTTATTCACGGTACAATATAATGGATTGATTAATCTTATAACAAAGGTGGGTGATAGAAGGAAACTTCGTTTGTCTAATATATATAGAGGATTGGTCATGGATATGGCTCGCAGGGTGACCTTCCCTGGCCAGTTGAGATGGCGAAGGGATGTTCCTGATTTAAGTCTGGGATAGGATCTTTCAGAATATGAATAGTTGTTTAATTAATGGTAACTATAAGCTGATACAATTTCATTTAATACATCGACTTTATTTCTCCCCTGTTCGTTTGGGGAAGATGCTTGGGAAATATAACTCGAGTTGCCCCAGAGGAGATCATGATTTTGCTGACTTTCTGCACTTATGTTGGAATTGCCACTACGTACAGGCTTTTTGGTTAGAGGTATATAGCAACATTAACCCTTTCATGACCAGACCTATAAAAGGCCTGAATGTCCAGGCAACTTTTTGTGATTTGGGCATATGGTGGTTTAGTGACCCTAATTTTTTTTAATTTTTTTTTGTATGAATATGAAAATAATTTTCGCAATTTTTTTTACTTAACACTTAGGACTTTTTATTAGAATGTTTTTTTTTTAAAGATTTTTTATATTTTTTTAGGTGTAATTTGGACGAGAACCGCTAATTCTTATTAAAAAAAAGTAATTATTTTTATTATAGATTTTTATTTTTAAAATATTAAAACTGACACACAAATTAATTATTGCAATGGGTTTGCTATTTGATGACGATCATTTTTACATGTAACATGTATAGATTTTATTTAACGGGGCGACTATGGTGACTGTTTCCATTGGCGACTGCGTGTTTAATTTTTTTTTTTACCTTTTTTTTTTTTACTTATATAACATAGTAACATAGTAACATAGTTTATAAGGCCGAAAAAAGACATATGTCCATCCAGTTCGGCCTGTTTTCCTACAAGTTGATCCAGAGGAAGGCAAAAAAACCCTGTGAGGTAGAAGCCAGTTTTCCCCACTTTAGGGAAAAAAATTCCTTCCCAACTCCAATCAGGCAATCAGAATTACTCCCTGGATCAACGACCCCTCTCTAGTAACTATAACCTGTAATATTATTACCCTCCAAAAATACATCCAGGCCCCTCTTGAACTCTTTTAGTGAACTTACCATCACCACCTCCTCAGGCAGAGAGTTCCATAGTCTCACTGCTCTTACCGTAAAAAATCCTCTTCTATGTTTGTGTACAAACCTTTTTTCCTCCAGACGCAGAGGATGGCCCCTCGTCACAGTCACAGACAGTCACAGTCCTGGGGATAAATAGATCGTGGGAGAGATCTCTGTACTGACCTCTGATATATTTATCTTGACAAATAATATGTTCCCCAGGAGGTCATTAAAAGACCTCTGGAGGACATTCACTTTTTTTCCCACTGCTTCCGCTGTAACTGGGGCATCCACAGGAGCCCCACTTACAGGGGAAAACAGCCCCCTGGGGGCTCATTAGTCACAAGCAGAGCTGATCAGGGTCTCTTTAGACCCTGCAGCACTGCTCTGGCCCCGAGACACCTGGTGCCGCTTCCTTCCTGCTCCACCATGCGCCCAGGTATGGCTGTCCTCCGGCTGAGGAGAAAACAGAAGCGGTAATAAACCGCTCCTGTCTTCTCCTCAGGGTCCCCGCTCTGTCTGTGAGCCGGGCCCCCACCTGCTCCTGCTAGATTGCAGGAGCAGGAGCTTTAATGCCAGCACTGATCAGCACTGGGATTAAAGGGCCGCCTGCACGTGTATATACGTGCTATCTGCACGGGGCATGTGCAGATAGGACGTATATACACAGATGGCGGTCGTCAAGGGGTTAATAATAAAACTGGGGTTCAGTTGCCATTTAATCCTCAGGTTGCTATTATTGGAGATATAGAGAAGCCGCGGGGCCAGGTTTATAAATATAGGCTTATTCTCATGGTGTTTATGTTGGCCAGAGTTATTGTAGCATGGGGGTGGATGGCTAGAAGTCCACCAAATGTTAATAACTGGGTAAACCTGGTCAATAAAATAAAAGCTCATGAAAAAATTAAGTATAAATCTCAGAACAAGTCCGAGGTTTGGTCTAGAATATGGTCCTTTTGGTAACTTTTTTTTTTTTTCCTCTTCCCTCTCCTTTCTCTTGTTCCGCCAGGGGGTGTTTTGCACATGTGTTATCTATTAATATTACAATGTTGTTGGTCATTACTAATTGATATGACGAGTATGGATAGATTGATTATATTTTTTATACTGTTTTTCTAAAATTTAGTAAAGATATTTATTAAAAAAAAAGGGAGGGAAAAAAAAACAATGGGGACCGGCGGAGATCCGGCAGCCAAAAAATTACCAAAATCCTTAAAGAGGATCTGTCACCACTCACAACTTGCATGCTTTGGTAACTACTTGCATTCCAAATAACAATTCTGGATCATCGTTTCATATAATTGTATGTTGTGCCATTCCTCTGTTATTCCTACTTTATGAATTAATTCCCAGCAGTCAGCAGTTATGTCCAGCTGGGTGTTTCCAGTTTAGGGGGTGTCACTCCACAGGCATCACTGATTGGATAGTGTCAGAATCTGCAGGGACACACCTCCAATTGCTAACACTCATCTGGACCTTCACTGCAAACTGCAGGAAATGTATTCATAATTCAAGAAGCAATAATAAAGGAAGAGCACTACATAGCGTTATAAGGATAAATGCTCCAGCATTCTTGTTACATGGGGAATGCAAGTAGCTACTAAATAGAGATGTCAGGAGAGGTGACAGGTCCACCATAAGAGAATACATTGCAATGTAAGATTTATGTTGATTGCACAGACATCCAGATATATACTTGTAAGGGCTCATGCACACGACCGTGTGCCGGCCAGGCTCGTATTGCGGCCTGCAACCAGTGGATCTGCAATATCCAGGCCCCAGCTGTTTTTGCACTGCATCACTGGAATGGGTCCGCAATCCAGAAGGTCCGGTGCAGAACTGAGGCACGCAACCCCACAAAAGTACTATGAAGTGATTCCATGGGTTTTCTCTCTGTTCCTCCACATCACAAAAAAGTAATGCATGCACTACTTTTTTGCAGTGCGTATGGATCATGGACCCATTCAAGTTTAATGGGTCTGGATCAATCTGCACCCGCACAGATGTTACCTATGCATTAGAGGTCGCAAATTGTGGTCACCAATGCACAGAACGGCCGTGTGCATGAGCGCTAAGGCTGATTCCTAGGAAATGTAAGCCAGTCAGGATCCTACAGTACATCGTACATCACCCTACCAGCAGCTTTACTTTGTATAGTATGAATGGGTCTGGTATCATCATTTTCTTATTTTCACTGTAAAATAGCAGATACATACAGTAGGTGTAATATACTAGTATCAAATAAGCAACAAAAATTCGAATAAATGCTGTGATTTCTGGTGCTCATTTCCCTCCATTCTGGCTATAATTAGGGTTGCAAATTACTGTAAGTTCCAAAACGATAATATTTCCAATTCTCCTATATTATTGATGCAATGTAGAAAACATCATATTTCCCATAGGGTACTTATTTCTAAAACTTGTCCAACATGTAAGCTGCTAAAAAATAAACTGGAAATAAATCTGAGAGAGAGTTGTGTGGCCTCTGCATTGTGGAACGCCATCCACTGTCTCATACGTTCCAGTCCCTCGAGAATTAAAACAACACATTCAAAGGAGAGATCCTGGAGAAGTTCTTTGCTCTTTATTTCAAAGTATGTTTGTGGCACACTGCCCTTTATTTTAGTTCCTGCATACGAAAAAACATCAACTTTAGAATTCTTTTTCAGTGACACTACATTAAAGAGTCTCTTTGCTGATAAAAGTATCTTTGGAACAGCAGGCCTCTGGGTTGTATGAGTATGCCTGCCTCATGACTTCTGTGTCATGTGTATGCCTTTCACTAGATCAAATCACTTTTTTTCACTCTGACACTCAGTGCAGTATGAAATGAGCTCAGAACAGGCAGCATTTTTGCATGATAATATCCGTGCGGTGCTTCTCAGTGCTTCATTTGCTCCTTAATTATGGCCAATCAGAAAATAAAGCTATTTGATCTGAGTCTGGCCACACAAATGTGTCGATTGCAACAGAAAGCTGTTTATGAAAGGTGGTTTTTAGTTGCCTTGGTCCTGGGAAACCTGAATGACTAGCAATCTCTGACACCAATAAATGAATATTATAAGAAATGATTGTCTTTCAAAAGCTTTCAAGACAGAAGAAGACTCTTTTGTGCCTAAAATGGTGATAATGCTGAAAGACTAAGAGATCTTCAGTCTCAGTGTGTTTCCCGGTAATGTAATTTTCACAGTTGCAATTATACCAACAATGGCTAGAAGAGGCAATTGATATGTTAGTGGCAGCTGCAGACAGTCAAAGCAGTGTGGTCAGATGGTGTTTTATATAATTGCAGGTACGCTGACAACCATGCATTATGTTGTATCCATGGGCATCCCCTGAATGGTCTCCTGTGTTGTTATCAAGAGATAGCTGTGAATTTACTTGAACTACAAGCAAAACATTTCCACAGTAAGGTTCACCAGACCAGAATGGGGTCATCTCTTGGGATAAGGAGAATATTGCTCGGATCTCTCCTGATAGTAAGATACAGAAATTATTTCAAAGACGGTCTGAAACATAACAAGAATTTCATTCAGAATTTACTTGATGCTTTTTTCACTAAAGATACCCAATATACAGGCCATATACAGGCATTCATGCTGTTACTTCAGGCTATGATCCGCACCTCATTGCCTTTTTGAGCCAAAGCCAGAAGTGGGTTGGAAGGGAACAAGAAATATAAAGGAAGGACTTAAACTGGATTTACACTTTCCAATGTTCGGGCAAATTGTCGGGAAAGAACGTTCCTATGAATGCTACTTCCCAATAATCTGCCCGTCTAAAGGTTGCGGACATCACCTGAAGAACAAGCAAAATGCTCTTTCATTGGGTGAATGATATAAGGTGCAAACAACTCAATCTATCTCAATCGTTCTAGGGCAGGAGATTGTCCTGTCTAAACAGCACTCTGCTTCCCAGGAACAATGATTTTGTATAAGGATGAGCGATCACAGTAGCGATCCCTCATCCTCAAACTGTGGAGGTGATCACTTCTGTCAATATAGAGCTTCACCTCCATTTAAAGAGCAGCCGAATGCTTCCTTTCTGACAATTGGCTTCTCCTCAGAGTATCTAAATTCACCTGCATCTCTTCCCTGCTGGATCCATTTCTGGCTTTGGCTCAAAAAACTGCAGGTGACACCATATTTACAGAGGTTTTATCTTTCACTAAAACCCTGTCTGTGACGATAATGAGATGACTGCTGAAAAGTGATCGGCAGAAAACAGTAAGTCACCACATATTATTAGGCTTAGTGGCCAGTATGAAAACTGCAGGATTGTAGGATTGTATAGATGGTAACAATGACAAAACACACCAAAAATCGTAATACATTTGTTTAAATGTGTTTTAAATTTTAAGTATCATTACACATTCCATTTAAATGTTCAGAAACATTTTTATAGTTACCCAAGGAGTGTGATAGTTACATATATGCATAAAACAGACATTCTGTATAGGGTTATTATTAGCATAATTACTGCATATTTAATTGACGCTAAAATTCTTACATTTTAAAGTGTGTTGTCCCACAAAAATGTTCTACAGTTTTCAAACCAGCACCTGGATCTAAATACTTTTGCAATTGCATGCAATTAAAAATATTGTATAGCCACTGAGTTATTCAATAAAATGTATCAGTATAGCGCCACCTGCTGTTTGTTTGTTTTTTTTCTTATTTCTTTGTCCTGCTCACTGAGAAGGCCGCATATGCTCAGTTTCATCCTTCAACGGCCTCCTGAGCTGTGATAGGGAGAGAGCTGCAGCAGAAAGAACATACTTCCTGATCTCCAGCAGGAAGGACACTTCCCTTGAGCTGCCATCTAGCAGAGCAATTGGACGAATGAATGTGGAGATCTCTGGATCCATGTGAGATACAGGGCTGGTTCTAGCTTTGTTAAAAAGAGGTTGTCAGGTACTATATGATGTCTGAGTTTCATTTTTTACATTGTGTACATATCATGTGATAACCCCTTTAAGTAAACTTTGTCACTTTCTCTCTTTTACTTATTTCTTGAATGACTCTTTGCAGCAGATCATCCCTGTGCATTTCTGGTTGCCGATCAGGAGAACAGTCATGCCAAAGAAAATCCAGAGCTTTATAGTAATCACAGGACATAGTTGTGGCCTGCAGCAAATCCGAGTGCAGGAGATATTTCCCTAAGCATTCACACACACCGCTCCAGACTTCACAGGAATAGGATGCTTGCCATTTCCATCAGAAAACAAGGGGCTTTCTGTAGGCACTTACCTTAGCAAAAAACATATCTAGTGGATTAGTTGGTTTTGAGTAAGAGAAGGGCAAGAGATGAATCGGCATCAGGTAAATGAATTCTGCTGTGGGGCATTCCTGTTGGTTTTTCGACATATAAGAAGATGATGAATATTGTACCTGTTTTGTGTGTTATCCAGTCCTCATTAAAATATCTCTTTCTGACAGTGATACTGTCTTCTCAGATCACTGCTGTGCAAACGCATTATAGGCCCATGTCAAATTTTATTTCCATTGCAGACAAAAAAAACATTCCTGCAAGAGATTTTTTTGAACCTTCAAACCTCTGAACTTTTTTTTTATTTGAAATAATAAATCAGGAAAGTTTTCATCTGAAAGCTAAACTCCTGTCTAGTTGTCTGCATTCATGTGAGTGTGATGTGTAAACCCACTGAGAGTGCAATTTGTGCATCATCGGATAGGACGTCTGCTCTTCACATGGCAGTTTGTATGGGATTTTGAGGGATTTTATCTTCTTTTTAACTGGAGCTATGACATCCTCACTAAGAATGAAAATTGATGTTCTGTATCTTCTAGACACACTCGATTTATTCACGATTATAAGCACGCTGAGACCAAACCAGGAGCAATAATGGCGAAGAGACCTACTGTGACTATAAAACTAGAGTTAAAACGTTATTTCTAATAAGATGAATGTGATCCATGTGATATCTCAGCCTCATAATATTTTGCTTGATAATATATTACACATGGTCTTCCAAGACTGGAAGGATGCTCAAGCAAGTTCCCACTCTCTGCAATACAGTATGTTAGCAGTAAGAGAATTTGTGTTTGTGGCTGTGCATTGATCCAAGACACTTAATTGAAGTGAAGACTGTATTAGCTCAATGATCTGATTATCTCCCATTTTCAACTGCTGTCACAGATAGTCATTGATTGCTTTCTATACAGAGCATATGGCTTTATCCCACCCAACAATGGCAGATAATGAATGAATGAAAAGGGGCCAGCAGGAAGCTCATTCCCACTGCTAGAGGATGTGATAAGATGTATCACCATTCTGTGCTCTGTGCGTCCACTGAAAATAAAATACTGATACATTTGAGAAAGTGAAGGACTTATTTCAGAAGAATTAGTAAACTACACATAGCGATGGTACTAGTATTTCTGCTGCATAGGAAAGTAGATTTGTCCTCTCCTTGCATAGGCAGGAGTACTTTTTGAATATATAACTTCCTATAGCAAGTGAATATGATCATAACACCACCTTGAATACTCTGGGTACACCATCCTTAAGACCTTTGGTCATAAATTATACAGTATATATGCTGTTGATATTCATAGTATCACTGTTATGGAGAGCCTTCCCATAGTCCTCACAGCGCCAACCACATAGTTAAATCAGGCAGCATTTTATTCCCCTCCCTCCATTGAAATAAATATGCATCTTTGAAGAAGCATATATGTTTATTGTTGACTTGGGTAAGGCTACTTTCACACCAGCATTTTTGCTGGATCCGGCAGAGTTCAGCAAAACGCTTCTGTCACTGACAATACAACCGTCTGCATCCATTATGAACGGATCCGGTTGTATTATCTTTAACATAGCCAAGACGGATCCATTAAAAGTCAATGGGGGATGGATCTGTTTTCTATTGTTTCCGCATCCCATGACGGAAAGAAAACTGCAGCATGCTGTGGTTTGCTCTCCGGTATAAGAACGGAATGGAATGGAATGGATTTTGAAGCATTCCGTTCTGTTCAGACAATGAATGGGGACAACACAGAAGCATTTTTGATGGATCTCAATATCGGAAAATAGAAACACTAGTGGGAAAGTAGCCTGAAATAGGTGTCTCACATGTAGGACCAACTTTAGATATTATATGGACTAATGCACAGCATTGACTATTGAGATATTAAAGCAGTGGCTGAAGATCCATAGTGAGCTCTATGGTCCACTGCCCCTTGGTAAGTTACAACACTCCTAAAAGTTTTAGGGGTACATTTATTAAGACGGCCTCTTTATAACTTTGACCGATCCTCCGCCAGGACTAATTATAAGACAGCTTCCTAGCTGCCTTAAATCTAGATCCTTTTCTATGACTGAAACAGGCGTAGAAAATGGTAAATCAGATGGGCCTACTAGCCCGTCCCCTTCCTCGCCCACACCAACTTTTTTAGACCTGGTGTGAGTGGGGAGAAGTTGAAGAAGGTGGCGCAAATAGCTGTTGCACAGCAATCTGCACCTGAAATACACCTATTTCAGCTGAATAAATGACCCCCTTAGTGTTTGAACTGCAAAAAAGAAAAAAAAAGTGATGAGCAACCTTCAAATGAATTGTACTTACCCAGATCTAGTGTATCGTGGCTATAGTTATTGGTAAGGGTACATGACATTCATGGGCCCAGTGTCACATCAGTACATAACAGTGTCACATCAGTAGACATAACAAGGTGAATTAAAGGGGTTGTCTGGCCTATAGATTTTGATGACCTATCCTGAACATAGGTTATTAATATCAGAATGGTGGGGGTCCAACACCCAGCATCTCCACCAATCAGCTGCTTCAGCCAGTCACAGCACCAGAACTATACAGTGCTCAGAGTGGAAACAGAAGGCACCTTATACTGTGTCATTTTGTGCATCGGCATAATGCAACACAGGTCCAATTCATTTGAATGGGAGTTGAGCTCCAGTTCCTTGGCATAGTCACTACACTATGTACAGAGCTGTGCTCTGTACACAGTATAGATTCTGATGCTGCGGCTGATTATTGAGGGTGCTGGGTGTGGGATATGATATGATATTATGGCAGCATTGTGGTTATCACTAGTGCATTGCAGTAATGGGGTCCTAGGTTCGCATCTGATCAAGGTCACCAACTGCATGCAGTTTGTTTATTCTCCATGTGTTTTTGTGGGTTTCCTTCCACACTCCAAAGACATACTGATAGGGAACTTTGGGGATCGTGAGCCCCATTGGGGACAGTGTGATATTAATGTCTGTAAAGCGCTGTGGAATATGTCAGTGCTATTCAGAAGTAAATTGCACTTTGTTCCTTTTTTTCTTCAAAATGGGTTTTCTGGGATTTTGATACTGATCCTTAGGATAGGACATCAATACCTGATCAGTGGGGGTTCAACACCTAGGACTCTTGCCGATCAGCCGTTTGAGAAGGCA
Source organism: Rhinella marina (assembly GCA_900303285.1). NCBI lineage: Eukaryota > Metazoa > Chordata > Amphibia > Anura > Bufonidae > Rhinella > Rhinella marina. The sequence goes on from ONZH01014437.1 coordinate 79,338, forward strand.
CCAGCGCTCAGGAGAGCTATTGCATTGTCCGTGTTTACAAAGCACAGCGCCGTACATTGTATAGTGGCTGTGCTTAGTATCGGGCTCAGCCCCATTGAAGTGATTAGGGCTGAGCTGTGATACCAAGCACAGCTGCTATATAATGTATGGTGCTGTGCTTGATAAGCTGTGAAAAGGCTGCACCACACACAGGAGCGCCAGTGCCTTCTCAAACAGCTGATCAACCGGGGGTCCCGGGGGTCAGACCCCCACCGATCAGATACTGATGACCTATCCTGGTAGGTCATAAGTGATAAAATCCCAGAAAACCCCTTTATTGCCTGTAATTCTCTATTCAAACCCTTTTCAGATTATTGTAAAATGCTGTTTATTCTAATGAGCAGTTTATAGTACTTGTGTCTCACTTCTGTTGGCCATTCATGAAGACAACAGAGGAGCTATAAGCAAGGGTTATCTCGGAAAATTAGAACATTATATTAGACCAACTGTAAAAAAATTTTAAACACAGAAATGTTGGCCAAATAAAAAGTATGTACTGTAAATGCACTCAATACTTGGTTGGGGCTCCTTTTGCATGAATGACTGCATCAATGTGGCGTGGCATGGAGGCGATCAGCCTGTGGCACTGCAGAGGTGTTATGGAAGCCCAGGTTGCTTTGATAGCAGCCTTTAGCTCGTCTGCGTTGTTGGGTCTGGTGTCTCTCATCTTCCTCTTGACTATACCCAATAGATTCTCTATGGGGTTCAGGTCAGGCAAGTTTGCTGGCCAATCAAGCAAAGTGATACTGTGGTTATTAAACCAGGTATTGGTACTTTTGGCAGTGTGTACAGTTGCCAAGTCCTGCTATAAAATAAAAATTCCATCTCCAAAAAGCTTGTCGGCAGAGGGAAGCATGAAGTGCTCTAAAATTTCATGGTAGATGACTGCACTGACTTTTATCTTGATAAAACACAGTGGATCTACACCAGCAGATGACATGGCTCCCTAAACCATCACTGATTGTGGAAACTTCACACTATACCTCAAGCAGCTTGGATCGAGTGCCTCTCCATTCTTCCTCCAGACTCTGGGACCTTGATTTCCAAATGAAATACAAAATTTACTTTCATCTGAGAACAACACCTTTGACCACTGAGCAACAGTCCAGTTCTTTTTCTCCTTGGCCCAGGTAAGACGCTTCTGGCGTGGTCTATTGGTCATGAGTGGCTTGACACATGGAATGCGACACTTGTAGCCCATGTCCTGGATACATCTGTGTGTGGTGGCTCTTGGAGCACTGCCTCCAGCAGCAGTCCACACCTTGTGAATCTTCCCCAAATTTAGGAAAGGCCATTTTTTAACAATCCTATCAAGGCTGCGGTCCTCCCTGTTGCTTGTGCACCTTTTTCTACCACCCTTTTTCCTTCCACTCAACTTTCCATTAATATCCTTTGATACAGCACTCTGTGAATAGCCAGCCTCTTTAGCAATGACCTTTTGTGGCTTACCCTCCTTGTGGAGTGTGTCAATGACCGCCTTCTGGACATCTGTCAAGTCAGCAGTCTTCCCCATGATTGTATTGCCTACTGAACCAGACTAAGGGACATTTTGGGTTTTCCTTGGCTGTAAGTCATAATCGTCAACATTAACATAAATAAACACTTAAAAAAGTTCACTCTGTTTGTAATGACTCTATATAATATGTGTGTTTCACTTTTTCAACTGAATTATTTAAAAAAAAAACTTTTTGATGATAATCTAATGTATTGAGATGCACTTGTGTATATATATATATATATATATATATATATATATATATATATATTACAATAACAGATACTTTGGGGCACATGAAAGTGGTGTGAATAATAGCTATGCCTTGCTGACTAAACATTGTCAAAGCCAATTATGGAGAAATAAAGCTATGAAAATACCAGAGCCTAAGCGTGCAGAATGGCAAGCCCAGGCAGTGCTTAACTAGTCCATGCAAGCAAACTGTACAATATGATGCACAATGTCATCCTATAGGCAATCTAATATATAAAGCTGAGTGTATGTGTGTGTGTGTGTGTATGTCCGCTAAAGGAATCCGAACCGCTGCAGCTACAATCACAAAATTTGGCACACATGTACATCAGGTGTCCGGGAAGGTTTTAGAACAGTTTTCAACTATCCAGGACGTACCGTTCCTGAGATATTCCAAAAAAATGCATTAGCCAATAGTAGCCTGGTCACATGACCCTTATCAGCCAATAGAAGCTCACAGGCACACATCAGGTTTCTATGACAACCTAGCCAGTTCACTGCTTTAGGTCTGCATTAAAGAGGCAGAGCACTGTGGATGACAATGGTAAATGGGTATTCCCGGTTACCATAACTATAACTTATGTTTTAGACTAACTCATCATCAATCATTACCTCATATAATGTAAATTTTACATACTTACTGTTCAGTAGTAATAAAAGATGTTTTCTTCCACTGCTACCCACCTTCCTCCTAAATCAGGCATCGACCTATAATTCCACCGTCAAAAGAAGGACTTAAAAGCACCACCCCCAGATCCCACTAAGTCACGCCCCTGACTCAGTCAGGCCATGCCCCTTCCATGCTGCATTTGACCGGGATTAAAAATATTGGTAAAAATCACCTTCTGTCAGCTGCAGGGGTGGGGGGAGGGTGACTTTCTCCCTGCAGCTCATTGCTCAGACTGCACAGTGCTGCTGCTGAGAGTGCTGCTGCTGTGTCCATCCAGGCCCTGCTCAAGAGGACAGGGAGTCTGAAAGCCAGACCGTCCAGCCTAAAACAAGACCTCTGGCCACCCTAGGGGCAGGCTGATGTTAGGGTGGCCAGATGTCCGGCTTTAGGCTGGACAGTCCAGTTTTCTGGCTACCTGTTCTCCGTCCGACGCAGTGTCTGGACAGACACAGGGATGTCCACCCTTCCAGTAGCTCACACTCAGACAGCTTCTCCTCCATGTCTTCACGGAGCCAGGGGGCGTGGCCTCATGTTTAGTGATGTGTCTTCATGGGAACTGGGGGCGCTGTTTCACGTTTGGGGGAATGGCCGGTGAGGTCTGGCTTTCTGGGGTGAAGACAGTGGCCACTCTAGCTGCTGTGGAGGTCACTGTTAAAGGGGTGGGCAGCTGTAGAGGTCACTGTTAAAGGGGCAGGCTGCTGTAGAGGTCACTGTTGAAGGGGCAGTCTGCTGTAGAGATCACTGTTAAAGGGGCGGGCTGCTGTACAGGTCACTGTTAAAGGGGCGGGCTGCTGTAGAGGTCACTGTTTAAGGGGCAGGCAGCTGTAGAGGTCACTGTTAAAGGGGTGGGCTGCTGTAGTGGGCACTGTTAAAGGGGCGGGCCGCTGTAGAGGTCACTGTTAAAGGGGCGGGCTGCTGTAGAGGTCTCTGTTAAAGGGGCGGGTCACTGTAGAGGTCACTGTTAAAGGGGCTGGCCGCTGTAGAGGTCATTGTTAAAGGGGCGGGCCCCTTTAACAATGTTTTAACGACACACACACACAAACAGTAAAAGAAATAAATTAAATATACCCGGGCGAAGCCGGGTCCTTCAGCTAGTATTACATAAACCTGAGTTTAACTGTAAATAGAAACTATTAAAAAGAACTGTAAAGACATAAGAAAGGAATGACTCTGGAAAAATTGATGATATCCTAGCTGTAAACTATAAAAGATAAAAATAAAAATTAATTAAAGGTTAAAATATATATATATATATATATATATATATATATATATATATATGCCCCAAATGTAAATATTTTATATCTTTACATGGGACAACACTGAAGATATGACACTTTGATATAATTTAAAGTATTCAGTGTACAACTTGTATAACAGTGTAAATTTGGTGTGCCTTCAAGCAGTGGCGTACCGCCCAAATAGGCAGACCACGCCGCTGCTATGGAGCCCGCAGCACAGGGGGGGCTCGGAGCGCACGGGAGGCCCCGCCCCCTACTCTGCATCATTAAGAAGCATCCCGTCCCGTGCGTCCCGCACTGCCTGCACTCCAAGCCTCTCCTGGCCCGCTCACCTCTGCTCACCGCCGCAACCCGGACTTTTACCCTAACGTCCTGACGCTCTCAGGACGTTCCTGTGCGCTCCCAGCTGGCCCTGCCTCATGCCGCACTGCTGCAACTGGACAGGGAAGGACCTGTGCAGAGCAGCAAAAGAGGGGAAAGAAGAAGACCAAGGTCCAGCCCCCTCCAGAGTGGCGTCAGGACAAGGGACAAGTAACTGTAAGTTTTTATGTGTTTCGTGTGTGTATGTATGTGTGTGTATGTATGTGTGTGTATGCATGTGTGTGGGTATATGCATACACTGTGCCAGACAATATACATTATACCTCTACTGTGTATATACTGTATATTGTACAGCGTGGCACAGGGGTTATATTGTCCGGCATGGTGTAACCGCCATGCATTTGTTGTACAGTATATATTATAATCCCTGTACCATGCTATACAATGTACAGTATAATCCATACACCATACTGTATAATATACAGTATAACCCATACACCATACTGTATAATATACAGTATAATCTGTACACCATACTGTATAATACACAGTATAATCCATACACCATGCTGTATAGTATACAGTATAATCCGTACACAATGCTGTATAGTATACAGTATAATCCGTACACCATGCTGTATAGTATACAGTATAATCCCTACACCATGCTGTATAATATACAGTATAATCCGTACACCATGCTGTATAGTATACAGTATAATCCGTACACCATGCTGTATAGTATACAGTATAATCCCTACACCATGCTGTATAATATACAGTATAATCCGTACACCATGCTGTATAGTATACAGTATAATCCGTACACCATGCTGTATAATATACAGTATAATCCATCCTTGTGGCTGCCCCCATTCAGTATAACGTCTCCTTAATTTAAAAAAATAAATAAATCAGTAGCTCATGCATACATTTCTTTATTGGTAAATGGGGGTGTGGCATGGGAGGAGCCAGGGTAGCATGTGGGATGGGCCGGGGTAGTGGGCGGGGTTAGGGGCCCCATTCAGATTCTTGCTATGGGGCCCAATGATAACTATGTACGCCCCTGCCATCAAGATAACTCAACACACAGCCATTAATGTCTAAACTGCTGGCAACAAAAGTGAGTACACCCCTAAGTGAAAATGGCCAAATTGTGTCCAAAGTGTCAATATTTTGTGTGGCCATCATTATTTTCCACATTGCTTTAAATCTCTTGGGCATGGAGCTAGACTAGAGTTAGAGTTTCACAGGTTGTCACTGGAATCCTCTTCTACTCCTCTATGACATCACTGAGCTGGTGGATGTTTGAGACCTTGCGCTCCTTCTGTTTGAGGGTGCCCCACAGATGTACAAGATGGATTACGTCTGGAGACATGCTTGGCCAGTCCAGCACCTTTACCATCAGTTTCTTTAGAAAAGCAGTGGTCTTGGAGGTGTATTTGGGGTTGTTATCATGTTGGAATACTGCCCTGCAGCCCAGTTTGTGAAGGGAGAGGATCACGCTGTGCTTCAGCATGTTACAGTATATGTTGGCATTCATGGTTCCCTCAATAAATTGTAGTTGCCCAGAGCCGGCAGCACTCATGCAGCCCCAAACCATTACACTCCCAACACCATGCTTGACTGTTGGCAAGACACACTTGTCTTTGTACTCCTCACCTGGTTTCCGCCACACTCTTGACACCATCTGAACGAAATATGTTTATCTTGGTCTCATCGGACCACAGGATATGGTTCCAGTAATCCATATCCTTAATCTGCTTGTCTTCAGTAAACTGTTAGTGGGCTTTCTTGTGCATCATCTTTAGAAGTGGTTTCCTTCTGGGACAACAGCCATGCAGACCAATTTGGTGGAGTGTGCAGCGAATGGTCTGAGCACTGACAGGCTAACCCCCCACCCCATTAACCTCTGCTGTTTTGCAGCAGAATAAAAGTGCAAATGTCCACCACTCCTGTGGTAGTATTTTGTCTCACTTTACAATTAAATCTCAGAAATATATAAAGAAATTATCCCTATCTGTCTCAGGAGATCAGTCATGTCTTCCGCTTTCTCTTCAATGTGTCTGCCAGTAAGACAACTGACTGGAGAAGGAGCCTGAAAATCAAACAGATCACCAGTGATAAATCTCTGTGTTCTCTGTAGGATTTCTACCGGAACATTTGGAAAATCCTGCAGACTTACTAATAGTTTGAACAAGATTATCTTCTGTTTATTTTTATCATTAGTTTCTAGGTGTTTCTTCAAATTAAAAACCGTCCACTAAATCTGTGCTATAACACAAAGTTGATACGTATATCTATGTATCATTTTAAGGGAATCTGTCAGCTCTGAAACGTCCTCCAAACTACAGTAAGCGGTGCATAGTGTAAGTGACATTGAGTCTGGTTATGTAATTTTTATCCTCATACTCACTTCCATTCTGATGTTGTGCTCCCACAAACCTACAGTAAAATACACTCAGTGGACTCCAGTGCTCACTCACATAATGGAGAGGACTCAAAGAAAAGTCCTCTCAAAGCATTTTACTGCTGGTTTGTGGGAGCACAGCGTCGGAATGGAAGTGAGTAAGAAGATAAAACTTATATATTCGGATTCAGCATCACTTACACTATACACCGCTTACTCTAGTTCTGGGGGTGTTTCGGAGATGACAGGTTCCCTTTAAAGCAACTTGACCAAATTGTCTTCTATAGTCCACAGCCTTCCAAATGAAGGCCCTAGATCAGTGGTGGCGAACCTATGGCACGGGTCCAAGAGGTGGCACTCAGAGCCCTTTCTGTGGGCACCCGCACCACCTGGAAAAAGACTATGGTGTACCAATATGCCTTAGACTTTTCCTGCCATTCATCAGTGCAGCGCACTCTATGAACAGCACAGGCAGTGCATTGAATGTAGGCAGGCTATTATATCTAAATGATAAAGTATATGGAAGATACACTATATTGGACTGTAGTGTTCAGGTTAACCCCTTCAAACCCGGGCCTGTTTTCACCTTCCTGCCCAGGCCATTTTTTGCAAATCTGATATGTGTCACTTTATATGGTAATGCTTTTACTTATCCAAGCCATTCTGAGATTGTTTTCTCGTCACATATTGTGCTTCACGACAGTAGTAAATTTGTGGCAAAATATTTAATTTTTATTTATAAAAAAATATCAAATTTACCAAAAATTTGGAAAAATTAGCAAATTTCCAAATTTCAATTTCTATACTTTCAAAATACATAGTAATACCTCCAAAAAAAGCTATTATTTTACATTCCCCATATGTCTACTTTATGTTGGCATCATTTTATAAATGTCATTTTACTTTTTTAGGACGTTAGAAGTTTAGAAGCCATTTTTCAAATTTTCAACAAAATTTCCAAAACCATTTTTTAAGCACCAATTCAGATATAAAGTGATTTTGAGGGGCTTACGTAATAGATACCACTCATAAATGACCCCATTTTAGAAACTACACCCCTCAAATTATAAAAAAATTCTGTTACAAACGTTGTTAACCCTTGAGGTGTTCCACAAGAATTAAAGAAAAATGGAGGTGAAATTTCAAAATTTCACTTTTTTGGTAGATTATTCATGTTAATAAGGGTTAACAGCAAACTAAACCTCAATATACATTGCTCTGATTCTGCAGTCTACAGAAATACCCCATATGTGGTGGTAAACGTGTCTATGGGTTTGTGGCAGTGGTCGAAAGGAGTGCCATAAGGATTTTGGAGGCAGATTTTGCTAGAATGGTTTTTAGGCACCATTTTGTAATTGAGAGACCCTGATATACCCCTACAGTGGAAAAAAAAGTGACCCCGTTTTGGAAACTACACCCTTCAAAGAATATATTAAGGGGGATACATGCCGCTTTGACCCCATAAGCGCTTTACGGAATTTGGAAACACTTGGCTGTGAAAATGAAAAGTTTCATTTCTTCCAATAAAATGTTACTTTATCCCAAAATGTTTCATTTTCACAAGGGGTAACAGGAGAAAAGCACCCCATAATTTGTTCCCCATTTTATCCTGAATATGGCAACACCCCATATGTGGTGGTAAACTGCTGTGGGGGTACATGGCAGGACTCAGAACAGAAGGCGCGCCATATGGATTTTGCAGCACAGATTTTGATGGATTGGTTTGCGGGTGCCATTGATTTATTATTTTTTTTGAGTTATTGTCTTATATGGGGGCTAATTTTTTGCGGGATGAGGTGACGTTTTCATTGTTACCATTTTGGGGTACATAAGACTTTTTGATCGCTTGGTATTACACTTTTTGTGAGTCAAGGTGAAAAAAATAGCTGTTTTTGCATAGTATTTTTAAACAAAATTTTACAGCATTCACCTGAGGGGGCAAATCATGTGATATTTTTATAGAGCATGTTGTTACGGACGCGGCAATACCCAATATGTCTACCATTTTTATTTTTGTTAAATTTTACACATTAGATTTATTTTTGAACAGAATAAAAAAAGTTTTGGTGTTTCCATTTTCTGAGAGCCATATTTTTTTATTTTTCTAGCGATTGTCTCAGATAGGGTCTCATTTTTTGCGGAACGAGATGACAGTTTGATTGGTACCATTTTGTGTTAAATACGCTTTTTTGATCGCCTGCTATAAAACTTTTTGTGAGGCAAGAGGGAAAAATGGCTGTTTTTGCATAGTTATTTTTTTATATTTTTTTACAGCATTCACCTTGGGGGCCATCTCATGTAATATTTTTATAGAGCAGATTGTTACAGATGCGGCGATACCCAATATGTCTAACATTTTTATTTTTTGAAAGTTTTACATATTAGATGCAATTTTGAACAGAATAAAATCTTTTTATTGTGTTGCTATTTTCTGAGTGCCATTTTTTTTTAATTTTTTGGGCGATTGTCTCAGGTAGGGTTTAAATTTCTGCAGGACGAGATGTCGGTTTGATTGGTATTATTTTGGGGTAAATACGCCTTTTTGATCGCCTGCTATTACACTTTTTGTGAGGCAAGAGGGAAAAAAATAGCTATTTTGACATCGTTTTTTTAGAAACAAATTACAGCATTCACCTGGGGGGGCCATCTCATGTAATATTTTTATAGAGCAGATTTTTACGGACGCGGCGATACCCAATATGTCTATATTTATATATTTAAATTTATATTTTTATTTTTGGAAAGTTTTACACATTAGATGCATTTTTGAACAGAATAAAATCTTTTTTTTGTGTTGCTATTTTCTGAGAGCCATATTTTTTTTTATTTTTTGGGCGATTGTCTCAGTTAGGGTCTAAATTTCTGCGGGAGGAGATGACGGTTTGATTGGTGCCATTTTGGGGTAAATGCGGATAAGCTACGGAAATGAACATACGGTCGTGTGAATGGGGCATTACACTTTTTGTGAGGCAAGGCGAAAAAAATGTCCGTTTTGGCAGGGAGTTTTTTTTTTTTTTTTACTGCGTTCCCCTGGCGGGGTGGATCATGTGATAATTTTATAGAGTCGGTTGATACGGACGCGGAGATACCTAATATGTTTATTTTATTTTTTCCCTATTTTTAACAATTATTTTTATATTATTTTGTGAAAAGGACGCTTTTTTTTTGGAACTTCAAATTTTTTTTTCTAAAACTTTATTTTTTTACACTTTTTTAACTTTTGGGGGTCTGATCCCCTTTACAAAGCATTACAATACTGTATTGTAATGCATTGGCTGTAAGTTTATTACTCAATGTAATACACTTATAGCCTTCTGTCTGTGAGATGAAGGGGGCTGGATCTCACAGGCTTCCGTAGATAGCAGCCAGATGCCTAAGGAAGGCATCTGGCTGCTATCTAAGCCAGCGGGGGGACCCGATGGACACCCCTTTCCACCGCTCGCATCGCATGTGCCGTGGTCAGCGTTGACCGTTGCACATGAAGGGTTGATGCACCGGCATCGGTGTTTTCGGTGCCCAGTAGCCGGACCCCCGCCGCTGATCGGGCGGGCGCAGCTCCTGCACCCACCCGATCAGCGCGCCATAGCACTACGGCGCTGTATTGACACTTCGCGATTAATAAGTGGGTTTTGGGTCACAGTTTGGGCACTTGGTCTATAAAAGGTTCATTATCACTGCTCTAGATGTTACTCAGACACTATTGTTTGGGATACAGGATGATACTGGTCTTCGGTGAAGATGCTGTACCTGCTTAATAGTTTGTTTTATACTTACCGTCATTACAATTAATTTATTATATATGTACTGTGATCTACATATGTGCTGGGTCCTACATACAGGCTAAATTTAAGGGACATTCCCATCTGGGACATTGATTGCATGCCACTAGGAATATGCCATCATTGTCAGATAGGTGCAGCTCCCACGTCTGGGACATGATCCTATCTACAGAATGTGGCCACCCTCTGTTCACTGCTGTGGGAGTTTCTGAAAATAGTCAAGCGCTGGCTCAGCTATTTCCAATGGTACCATAACTGTGAATGGAGAGCTGGCCACACTTGAGTGCTATTGCTATGGAACTTAAAACAGCTAAGCCCGCTTGCTCAGCTATCTTCAGAACTCCAATAGCGATGAATGCACAGCGTGCTCTTCTTCACTCCAGGTTCCCTGTTGTCTAGTTAGGAGTGGGTCCCAGAGGTGGGAAATACACCAATCGATGGCATATCCTAGCGATATGCCATCAATATCCCAGATCACATCACAATAGCATCACAATCTTGAATCTTGACATTCAACAAGAAAAAGAGCTCTGCCCACATGACAACATTGTAGTTTGGAGCAATAGGGTCCTCCAACTGTCACCCTAGCTGCAGGACTTATAGCACTCTTATATGCCCCCCCCATCCCCACCAGCCCTCAGAGAATAACATGTCTGTGCAAGTGAAACCCTTTCATCTCTATTGCTACACTATGTTAGCTTTAACATGCATTTCATAAAAAACTATGAGTAAAAAATATAAGGTTGTGTGTACGATAGTGTTGAACGAGTATGCACTGTTCAGCCGAGCATGCCTACGCTCAGGTCTGCTCGGTGTTCGGCCGAACACCGAGTGTACTCGAGCACAATGCTCGAGTCTCTTCCCCGCACTGTAATGTTGATTTGTACGCTAATGCGTACGAATTTGTATGCTAATGCATACAAATTCAGTTAATTAGCATACTTTTATGAGTGAAAGGAGTAAAAGAGGAGAAGTCGCGATTCTGACCTTTTTCTATTAATCAGACACCCTCCCCTCTTCCGAGCGGGGGGTGCCTGGTTTAGTCCCATTGACTAACATTATGCTCCGGTGCTCGGCCGAGCACTCGAGCAACCCCTAGTGCTCGGCCAGAGCACCCGAGCATACGAGCACAGAGGTGCTCGCTCAACACTAGTGTACGATGGTTTATATTTGTGAAGCTGCTGCCCAACAATATCTGTTTTGTATTCATAGAAAGAACTGGCAGAACAATAATGAGTATAATTGCATGTGATTCTTCTGTTTGCAGGACTGCTAAAGTGTCATTAGGCAGCATTTCTAGATAATATTCTGTATTAATCACACTATTTAGATGGTAAAATATATTAGATTAATATTGCTTTATACCTCAGTTCACAAGTAATGTTTTCAATGAAGCAATTTAGCCGTAATACTTATTTTCCACACTAAAATCATTTATGCAATTTCCACAGAGTAGATAAAAAGTGTAAATGCATACATCTCAGATTGTTCTATTCTTTGGTGATAATCCAGAAGCAGATCACAAATGTTATTACACAAAAAAGATGCATTTTTATTATAAACTAGTATAAGACCAGTGGACTGTAGTCTGAACCGCAAAATAAAAGTTTCTCTGAACTGTATATTACTATAATGTGTGCAATAGATTTGTTTTGTAATCTTTTATATCACAGTAAATTGTTGATTAATTTAACCCTTTCAGTACAGAGCCACTTTTCACCTTAAATCCCAGGCCATTTTTTGCAAATCTGACATGTGTCATTTTATGTGGTAATAACTTTAGAACGCTTTTACTTATCCAGGCCATTCTGAGACTGTTTTCTCGTGACACATTGTACTTCATGACAGTCATAAATTTGAGTCAATATATTTCACCTTTATTTATGAAAAAATCCAAAATTTACCAAAAATTGTGAAAAATTTTCAATTTTCAAAATTTCAATTTCTCTGCTTTTAAAACAGAAAGTGATACCTCATAAAATATTTATTACTTAACATTCCCCATATGTCTACTTTATGATGGCATCATTTAGTAAATGTAATTTTATATTTTTAGGAAGTTAGAGGGCTTTGAAGTTTAGAAGCAATTTTTCAAATTTTCAACAAAATTTCCCAAACCATTTTTTTGAGCACCAATTCAGTTATAAAGTAATTTTGTGAGGCTTACCTAATGGAAACCACCCATAAATGACCCCATATTAGAAACTACCCCCCTAAAATTATAAAAAACTGATGTTACAAACTTTGTTAACCCTTGAGGTGTTCCACAAGAATTAAAGGAAAATGGAGGTGAAATTTCAAAATTTCACTTTTTTGGTAGATTATTCATGTTAATATTTTTTTTTTACAGAAATACCCTATATGTGGTGGTAAATGTCTCTATGGGCAAGTGGCAGTGGTCAGAAGGAAAGGAGCGCCATATGGATTTTGGAGGCAGATTTTGCTAGAATGGTTTTTAGGCACCATTTTGTATTTTAAAAGACCCTGAGAAACCCCTACAGTGGAAACCCTCAAAAAGTGACCCCATTTTGTAAATTACACGCCTTAAAGAATATATTAAGGGGGTACTAACCACTTTGACCCCATTAGCGTTTTACAGAATTTGGAAACATTTGGCTGTGAAAATGAAAAGTTTCATTTCTTCCAATAAAATGTTACTTTAGCCCCAAATTTTTCATTTTCACAAGGAGTAACAGGTGAAAAGCACCCCATAATTTGTTCCCCATTTTCTCGTGAATGGCAACACCCCATATGTGGTGATAAACTGCTGTGGGGGCACATGGCAGGACTCAGAACAGAAGGAGCGGCATATGGATTTTGCAGCACAGATTTTGATGGATTGGTTTGCGGGAGCCACTGATTTTTATTTTTTTGAGTTATTGTCTTATGTGGGGGCTCATTTTTTGCGGGATGAGGTGACGTTTTCATTGGTACCATTTTGGGGTAGGTAAGACTTTTTGATCGCTTGGTATTATGCTGTTTTGGCATGTTTTTTTTTTTGTTTTTTTTTTACAGCATTCACCTGGGAGGCCATCTCATGTAATATTTTTATAGAGCAGGTTGTTACGGACGCGGTGATACCCAATATGTCTAACATTTTTATTTTTGTTAAGTTTTACACATTAGATGCCTTTTTGAACAGAATAAAATCTTTTTTTTTTGTGTTGCCATTTTCTGAGAGCCATATTTTTTTTATTTTTCTGTCAATTGTCTTAGGCAGGGTCTCATTTTTTGCGGGATGAGATGACAGTTTGATTGGTACCATTTTGGGGTAAATACGCCTTTTTGATCGCCTGCTATTAAACTTTTTGTGAGGCAAGAGGGAAAAAAATAGCTGTTTTGGCATAGTTTTTTTATTTAATTTTTTTTTACAGCATTCACCTGGGAGGCCATCTCATTCACCTGGGAGGCCATCTCATGTAATATTTTTATAGAACAGGTTGTTACGAATGCGGTGATACCCAATATGTCTAACATTTTTATTTTTGTTAAGTTTTACACATTAGATTCCTTTTTGAACAGAATAAAATCTTTTTTTTGTGTTGCCATTTTCTGAGAGCCATATTTTTTTTTATTTTTTGGGCGGTTGTCTTAGGTAGGGTCTCATGTTTTGCGGGACGAGATGAAGGTTTGATTGGTACCATTTTGATTAATACGTCTTTTTGATCGCTTGGTATTACACTTTTTGTGAGGCAAGGTGACCAAAAAATGGCTTTTTTTACACTGTAGTTTTTATCTTTAACGGCGTTCACCTAGTGGGGTGTGATATTTTTATCGAGCCGGGTCGTTACGGACTTGAAACTTTTAATTATTTTTGTAAAACTTTATTTTTTTTAACTTCTTTTTTCACTTTATTTTTTGTCCCAGTCTGGGACTTTTGGGGGTCTGATCCCCTGCACAATGAATTACAATGCTGCTGTATTGTAATGCATTGGCTTTAAGTGTATTACACAGTGTAATACACTTACAGCTTCCTGCCTGTGAGATCCAGGGGGCTGGATCTCACAGGCTTCCGTAGAAGGCAGCCAGATGCCTAAGGAAGGCATCGGGCTGCCTTCCTTGCCATAGGGTTCCCGTCACAGCAGCACGGGGACCCAATGGGCTCTCCCTCGCACCACAGACATCGCACATGCCACGGTCAGTGCTGACCGCAGCAGTGCGAGGGTTAATGAACCGGCAATGGTGTTTTCACTGATGCCAGTGCATACAGCAGGGGTCCGGCTATCAGCCACTGCCAGACCCCTGCAGCTGATCGGGCAAGCGCAGCTCCTGTGCCAAGTAATTGTTTTGACGTTGAGCCTGCACTCCCCTGGCTTTCACCATTTAACCCGTTTACAGGGATGTGGACTTTGCTGCAGGGGAGAAACCAGACTGGTACCTCCTGGGATGGTTGTAGTGTAGGTCAGAGACACTAGTGCAAAAGAGGCACAGACAAGGCACAGATTCAGAACCTGTCATAATAAAGCTCTAACACAGGACACGGACAAAATCTATTGATGAACTATCTGTAGGAAAGTAGTCTCATAAATATGAGATTAGTAGTGGTCCAACATCCAGCACCCCAACTATTCACCTGCTAACTACAGCCAAAGATTAGCACAATTCACTGTGTAGTGGCCGCACTCGGATACTGCAGCTGATGTCATACGTCTTATCCTACCGTATACAAGTGAGTGGAAGTTGAGCTGCAATAACCGGAGACCGGCCACTACACACTGTGTGGAGCTGTAGTGTTCTGGCTCTGTACACTGTTTACTTCTGAAACCTGCTTCTGCCACGAACAGCTGATCAGTAGGGGTGGCGATTGTTGGACTTCCACCGATTTCATATAGATGACCTATCCTATGAATATGTTGGTCCAGAACAACCCCTTTAAGCATTTCATAAATTCAATTCATTGTTATTCGGGAAGGAGTTTTTTCCCCTAAAGTGGGGAAATTTGGCTTCTACCTCACCGGGGTTTTTTGCCTTCCTCTGGATCAATTTGTAGGATAACAGGCCAAACTGGATGGACAGATGTCTTTTTTCGGCCTTATAAACTATGCTACTATGTTACTATTTAAACCTTTATTTAAGCAAAAGGTTATATCAACTAAGAGAGTAATTTTTTAATAGATATGTGCCAATTTTTGGCGTATATCTGAAGCAGACTTCATCAAAGGGGATTTGCTGACGAACCTGCGACTTCTTCCCCATCCACGCCAAGTCTGCCAGTTCTGAAAAAGGGGGTGTGGAGTTGGCCAACCCGTCTCATTTATCATTTTCTACACCTGTTCTAGGCATAGAAAATTATCTAAACCCATGTCAGCAAGGGAGATGGTGTAAATTTTGGCCAGTTCTGGATGCAGTAGGCCGGCACCTCTACATAACTTAGGTGCAGCAAGTGGCAGAGCAAGGGTTATTAAGACTGGTGTCTAAACGTCAGTCTTAATAAATGACCTCATAAGACTTGATTCTGATTTACACTATTCTACAGCTTACAGTAAAGAACCCTATTTGGTGAACTTGAATGTTATTTTCCTTGCGTTTGAGACAGTGCCCTTTTATTTCTCGACAAATGCTGAATACATTTCCCAGAAAAAATACATCTTCTCAAAGGCAGTTTACTGTCACACTAACAGTGAAAAGCATGAACAGGCTCTCTGATAGCAATAAAAAAAAACTATAAAATGCTTAGGTTTAGAAGATGTGGGAGACGTGTCTGCCAGACAACTAACATCCAGCTTCTTAACACCCAGATAAGCTTGGATGAAAGTTCTCTCCCTATACATATTGTTAATCAAGCCAAGTTGGGTGGAGAGAAGTTGGAATTTAGATGTCCAACAAATGCTATGCATTTCAGAGTAAAACATAGTTCATTATTTGGGAGGTTCCCTATAAAGAGAACCTGTCACCATGAAATGAGATACAATCTGTAGGCTGCAGGTTATAGAGCAGGTGGAGCTGAGAGATCGATATATTCTGTAAATTTATGGGAAAAGTAAAACTTCTAATTTATAGATTTATATCTCTGCTTTTTCTGAGCTCATTTCCACATGTTTTAAATAAAATCCATATTAGTCACATAACTGTTAATGAAGACAACATATTTGTTTCTGTTTAATTGACCGAATGTTTATTGTAAGAGTTTCCATCTCATAGAATATACAGTGGAGAGACTTCAGTTCAGAACGCATCTGCTAGCCATAGTCATTAGTTCCTGTATTCATATTGCTTAATCCCAATGACATTTCATTGGCTTCCTGCTGGGAAGTCCATTTCTTGACTTTTTACAAATGAGGTCTTGTTATCTATCTGAGGGGAAAAAAACGGGCATCCACAACTTGACATTACATTTGCTTAATGTGCTGTAATATAAGCTGGAAACTGAAAGATGGCCTGCCTTCTGTAAGAAGAGGAAAGGGAGGGAGAAGAAAACAGAACGGCAAGACAGAGCACATCGAAACAGATAAAGACATGATGGGAGACTGAGAAAAGAGAAGGAAATCACTGTAATCATTATTCAGGTGTGTATGTATGTATGTATATGTGTATGTACAGGATGTGTATGTTGTATACATGCTTGTGTATGTGTGTGCGCAAAGCCATGTCACCTTTTACTTCCATTGCTTACATTCATCCAATAATATCCTGAACCCAGAAAATCCTATTAAGGGCTCGTTCACACGAACGTGCTGTGTTTTGCGGTCCGCAAATTGCGGATCCCCAAAACATGGATGCTGCCTTTGTGCCTTCCGCAATTTGTGGAATGGAACGAGTGGCCGATTATAGAAATGCCTATTCTTGTCCGCAAAACGGACAAGAATAGGACATGATCTATAATTTTTGCGGGGCCAAGGAACAGAGCAACGGATGTGGACAGCGCATGGAGTGCTGTCCGCATCTTTTACGGCCCTATTGAAGTGAATGGGTCCGCACCCGAGCCGCAAAAAATGCAGCTCCGATGCGGAACCAAACCACAGTCATGTGAACGAGCCCTAAGGGGTAGACTCATGTTCCGTGGCCCCGCAAAAAAAAAAATAGAGCATGTCCTATTCTTGTCCACGGACAAGAATAGGCATTTTCTATGGTAGTGGCGGCCGTGTGCGGTCCGCAAATTGTGGAACACACATGGGCAGATCCGCAAAACACTAGTCATGTGAATATAGCCTTGGTTGGGATTATCTTCTTCTACTGGAGATGAAAACTTGATCAAGACTCTACTCTCTAAAGGAACTACTTTTAGCAAATGAAGCAGTGGAAAAATGGCCCAAGGGTCATTGAAAGGGCTTTAGGCGGAAACCCTTCTGTCCTGTGTGGGGGCCTGGTTTGCTCCTTGCTATGGTGCCCTTTCTTCCCAAAGCATTATTTTTCTGATGAACTGATTGCAACTTTAAAAGAATGCTAGGTCCTGTTCCTTCATCTTCTGGTCCCCGATTTATTTTTTTTCATCCAGGATATGGACAGAGCCATTATGTCAAGGACGTCCCGACATTCCCGCGACAGGTGGCAGGAGATCACTGAAACCAGTAACATGTGGTTTAATCTGACATGTTTTCCATTTTGATCGATGGACGTCTGTGTTGTTGCTGGTATTTACCACACCCTCTTCCCTCAGGTGTTGCTTGTGTGGCCATTTACCCTTCCCTATTTATAGTTGCTTCTCCCACAATTCTAAGCGTTTTATAGCTTCAGTGGTAATTGTGGTTAGCTGGTGTTTGGTTCCCAGCTGAGTTCCTGGTGCTGCCATTTCTTCATTGAAGATAAGTGTCCTTATTCCCTTTTGTATTTTGTATTGATTTATTTGTGTGTTGCATTTTCCTGTTGTTAGTAATTGGGCCTGAGGGAGACTCCTGTTCATCCTTACTTGTGGAGGAACAGGTAGACTCATTCCTGACATTAGTTCCAGGGTCCTATAGGGTCAGATAGGATCTTAGGTATCCAGTATATGAACTCGCCTACCTTGGAGACCTGTTCATACTGGTAATTAGTCAGGACTCGAGTCAGGGTTTTCTCTAGAAGGTGTCCATCTGCGTTCCCTAGTTTCCAGGCCTGAGGATGGTAATACAGTTGAATTCAGGAATTCTGGATAAGTACCCAATGGTCCTAGCTTTAATAAATGCTGAGAGCATCAGATCATTATGTACCCGGCCATCAGCTGTGAGGGGGGCTCGGGCGGACCGTGGACACTGGCCCACTAAGAAATTTCCCTGTATGGTCTATGGCCAGTCCGCCCCTGTTGAAGACAGGTCTACCTACAGCATTAGAACAAAGTGTTTGAACAAATTGACTTTGGAACTGTGGTCCGAAGCTCGATTTGCTCAACACTAGTCATCATGTCATCGCACAAGATTTTGCACGGTTTCTTCAGTCAAGATGGTCGCATGAGTATGGCCGCATAAGTATGGTTTTTTTTTTACCTGATTAACCCCTGAAAGGCCGCAATGTTAATGTCAGATACTGCGATCAGCGATGAATGCAGCATCTGAGGGGTTCAATGATGGGGGCAGTGCAATCGCCATTCCCATTCACATGACCCATGATGTAAACAACATTTTCTTATGATCTATTATATTTAGTTTCTTATTCAATGTCTTATTAAAGCATATCAACCTTTTAATCAAGTGCCACCAGCAGGTCATGTTTTATTGATTTCACTGTGTGATAATTAGACAGACAAAAACATAACAATTAACAGAAAATAGGCTAATTATGATTGTGTTTTCTTAACATGTACAGTACAATATTAATATTAATTAGAGACATTATTCTACCAGCTCAGTTATGGCAGGTTCCAGTAACAGAGACTGATTTAAGCTATTAAAAGCACATGAACATTTAATGCAAGTTTTTACTATATGATTTTAATATTTAAGGGAGTTGTCCAGTTTAGAAAAACATGTTGTAAATTATTAGAGAATCAGGAAATTTTGAGTTGATAGAGAAGCGTCCCCCATTAAAGTTTTCGCCAGAGCAGATATCTCTTTATGTCACGTGTCTGTGCATTTCAAAGACCAAACCTAGATTCAAATAGGAACTGTGTAATGCTTCTTATCTCCTGTGGTGGACATGTATGGAAATGAAAAACTTTCTAGCAGATTGTCCCAGAGATTACAGCTGACTTATGGGAGTGCCAGCAAAAGTACATCATGTCCTTCAAGAGATTTTTTGGCTAAAGAAGAAAAACAAAAAAAAAGAAACCCCTCTCAAAATATGCCATTCAATTTTTATTTTATTGTGCCAAACTTTTCCTTTGCAATCATTTTATCAGACATTCTAAAACAGCTACTTCTCTCTGTTGTTGCCATTTCTATAAATATTGTTTAATTTACAGTAGAGATAAGAACATTTCTCAAATTGTTTCATGTCCAATTCTGTGAATTTTTCAAGAAATTAAATTTCGGTCCAAATTAGATATGCTCCAATTGCTCTGAAAACTGGTATATAACAGTCTCTGGTCTCCTAGTAGTCAGAGAATGAGTTCTAGATTGAGAGAAGAACCCAATGCATAATGTTCCTCTGGAAAAGAGACATGCAATTCAGTTCTCCTTCCAAAATTAGAAGAACACCGAGTGTCCCCACATTATGCTTTTAAGATGCCTATGCCAGGATTTGGGGAGCACTCTTTCTCATTATGGAGACCGCTTAGTACAAATGATGAGTATTGTATGCCAGGCAAAACTGATCTGGGTTTCTGGGGAAAATGTATGCACATTAACACATGTTACATGTGCTGGCATCAGATAGGCTTAGTGTTCTTTTCATTTTGGAAGGAAAGCTAATACCTGAATATCTTTGAGTTCCTGGGAAAGATATTCAAATTAGCTTTCCTTCCAAAAAAAAAAAAGAACACTAAGCCTATCTGATGCTTAATGATGGTGGTCTCCCTAGAACTAATGAGAAAGAACACCCCCTAAGGCCACTCAGATAACCAGTGCAATTCTTGTCCTTTTGGAAGGAGAACTGGCTTGCAGAACTGTCTCAGAAGTATTATCTCTCTTTTTGCAAACCCTGTGTGAGTAGTATTCTATAATTCTCATGTGTGAAAAACCACCAATGCATGAAACAAATATATACAGTACAGACCAAAAGTTTGGACATACCTTCTCATTCAAAGAGTTTTCTGTATTTTCATGACTATGAAAATTGTAGATTTACACTGAAGGCATCAAAACTATGAATTAACACATGTGGAATGATATACTTAACAAAAAAGTGTGAAACAACTGAAAATATGTCTTATATTCTAGGTTCTTCAAAGTAGCCACCTTTTGCTTTGATTACTGCTTTGCACACTCTTGGCATTTTCTTGATGAGCTTCAAGAGGTAGTCACCTGAAATTGTATTCCAACAGTCTTGAAGGAGTTCCCAGAGATGCTTAGCACTTGTTGGCCCTTTTGCCTTCACTCTGCGGTCCAGCTCACCCCAAACCATCTCGATTGGGTTCAGGTCTGGTGACTGTGGAGGCCAGGTCATCTGGCGTAGCACCCCATCACTCTCCTTCTTGGTCAAATAGCCCTTACACAGCCTGGAGGTGTGTTTGGGGTCATTGTCCTGTTGATAAATAAATGATGGTCCAACTAAACGCAAACCGGATGGAATAGCATGCCGCTGCAAGATGCTGTGGTAGCCATGCTGGTTCAGTATGCCTTCAATTTTGAATAAATCCCCAACAGTGTCACCAGCAAAGCACCCCCACACCATCACACCTCCTCCTCCATGCTTCACGGTGGGAACCAGGCATGTAGAGTCCATCTGTTTACCTTTTCTGCGTCGCGCAAAGACACGGTGTTTGGAACCAAAGATCTCAAATTTGGACTCATCAGACCAAAGCACAGATTTCCACTGGTCTAATGTCCATTCCTTGTGTTCTTTAGACCCAACAAGTCTCTTCTGCTTGTTGCCTGTCCTTAGCAGTGGTTTCCTAGCAGCTATTTTACCATGAAGGCCTGCTGCACACAGTCTCCTCTTAACAGTTGTTGTAGAGATGTGTCTGCTGCTAGAACTCTGTGTGGCATTGACCTGGTCTCTAATCTGAGCTGCTGTTAACCTGCGATTTCTGAGGCTGGTGACTCGGATGAACTTATCCTCCGCTGCAGAGGTGACTCTTGGTCTTCCTTTCCTGGGGCGGTCCTCATGTGAGCCAGTTTCTTTGTAGCGCTTGAAGGTTTTTGCGACTGCACTTGAGGACACTTTCAAAGATTTCAGACTGACTGACCTTCATTTCTTAAAGTAATGATGGCTACTCGTTTTTCTTTACTTAACTGCTTTTTTCTTGCCATAATACAAATTCTAACAATCTATTCAGAAGGACTATCAGCTGTGTATCCACCTGACTTCTGCCCAACAAAACTCATGGTCCCAACCCCATTGATAAGGCAAGAAATCCCACTTATTAAACCTGACAGGGCACACCTGTGAAGTGAAAACCATTTCAGGTGACTACCTCTTGAAGCTCATCAAGAGAATGCCAAGAATGTGCAAAGCAGTAATCAAAGCAAAAGGTGGCTACTTTGAAGAACCTAGAATATAAGACATATTTTTAGTTGTTTCACACTTTTTTGTTAAGTATATAATTCCACATGTGTTTATTCATAGTTTTGATGCCTTCAGTGTGAATCTACAATTTCCATAGTCATGAAAATACAGAAAACTCTTTGAATGAGAAGGTGTGTCCAAACTTTTGGTCTGTACTGTATATACATATATATATATACTGTTCTCCAACAAGCCATGTTGTAGGCGACATTTTTATGTATCTTGATTGAATAAAGAAAGCAACTGAAATGCTGCTAGTTGAGTAATACAATCCTACTGTTTTGTGTATACAGCTTCTAAGCAGACCTATATGCCTAGATAGCTAATGACTATAAGCAAACTATGTGTGTAGTTTGACGCTGTAGTAATGTGCTACTCTCATCCCACTGACCTTCTTCATCTTAATGCCCATTTACATGGGTAAATTATCAGGACAATTATCGGAAACAGATGTTTCTACGAGCACTCACTCCCAATAATTGCCTCATGTAAATGTGCTGCCAATCACCCAACAAATAAGCAAAATGTTCATTTGTCAGGTGGTCCCTCATTTATGCAGCTCAAGAAATCATCATTTGTCAGAAACACATGCTGCTGCTGCTGACAAACAATGAATCTGTATGGGGATGTATGATCATTGTAATGATGGTTCCTCACCAATGGTATAGCTATAGGGGGTGCAGAGGTAGCAGTCTCTACTGTGCCCAGGAGCCTGTTTTATTGCCTCAGGCAGCATGAAGACCATGTGTTTCCCTGCCCCTGGCCACAAAGTACTGAGAGGAGGGGAGCCCAAGCTGAACTCTTGCACCAGGGCTCGTGAGCCTTTAGCTATGCCCCTGTTCCTCACCATAAGGCTCCATTCACACGTCCTGTTTTTCTTTCCTGATTCGATCCTGATCCTGATCTGGATCCATTCATTTCAATGGGTCCTGAAAAAATCAGGATCGAATCAGGAAAGAAAAACAGAACGTGTGAATGGAGCCTAAAGAAGGAATGATTGCTGCATATAAATGCAACTTTACCAAGCTCAATCATTGCCTTGAGTATCAGGCCATGCAAATGGACCCTCCATAGAAGCCACATACCCAAGATGATGGCATATCTTTTTATTCACAATAAATAGTAAATTGGCTTTATATTGTATTCTAGATGCATTGGAGCAATAAATAAAAGTGGTTGCAGTAGTGTAGGTAGACTATGATAAAATTAGGCTGCAGTGTGACCTTCAAATATAGGTGCTATCTTTTTTGTATTTTATTAAGTATTGCATTAATCAAGCTGGCTTCAAATTAAGTGAAAATTAACTTTTTACCTTTTTTGTAAGGTGAATGGAGCACATATAAAAGATCCCAGAGGTCATTTTATTCTAAATTAACACTAAGCCGCTTTAGTAACATAAAAGTGTTCTGAGCCATGTGACTTGTTCTTAAGTCTCATTATGATTATTTCATTATTTTTATGCAATTATTAATTAGCTGAGATTCTACATTTTCTGAAAGATGGTTGACAAAAGATGGCAAAGCATATTATACAATTTGACATATTAATGGTTTAAATATTCATGAAGAAGAGACAAAGCATTCAGAGGGTTTTTTTTATTCAATTTTAAAATCCTATCATTCATACAAAAATAGATTGTATTTGCCTTAGAACGGTTGTACTTGCCTGTTCTTACACATGTATGATGGAAATTGTATGATGAAACACTTGTATGTATACACAATAGGTGCACTAAATGTTCTGCAGCAGAGAAACGTGGTTATATACCAATCCGTACAGCCTGTTACTATATACAGTAGCTGATTTATATTGTATATCTGAGCTCATTTATTTCCTACCACTAAAGCTTCATGACATTTGACTATTACATATTTACAGTATTATAGTTTTCAAATCGTTTTGGGCCTTGAATCATATAGTATGCAAGTCTTCTGAACATTCTTTAGCATGACGTGACCTTACACCGCTCACGTGGAAACCATCAAGGTCATGTTGAGATGAGGAAATTAATGGACTCTCAATACGTCTGTGAAGTGGCAACAGCAAACTCATAAAGCACAGATTATTTTAAAAGCCTTTCAAGAGATTGGTGTATCCGCACTGGCAGGCAGGAGCACACATTTAAATAGAAATATCTCATCCATTGTCAAACTTAAAGGGGACCTGTCACAATAAGCAGGCAGGCCAATTGGCATGTAGCATGTTATAGAGTAGGAGGAGCTGAGCAGATTTAGATATAGTTCTGTGGAAAAAGGTTTAGTAAAATTTCCAGATTAATTACTTAAATCCCTTCTTATTATGGTCTTAAGATTCCAGTGGGCAGTCCCACTATGTGATTGACAGATATATTTATAAGCACAGTTATATGGGTAAGGGCCCATTCAGACCTCCATATGCGGATCCATTCATTTCAATGGGTCTGCATCTATGGTTCTGTCCACAGCTCCGCGGAAAGGATAGAGCGAGTTCTATTCTTGTCCGGAATTGTGGACAAGAATAGGCATTTTCTATTATGGTTGCGCCATGTGTGGTCCGCAAATTGCTGGAATGCACGCAACTGGTATCCATGTTTTTCGGATCCGCAATTTGCGCATTTTCAAAATACTACAGCCATCTGAATGAGGCCTAAGGCTGTCAATCAGTGAGTTACTCAATCCACTGGACTCATAAGCCCAGACAGAAGTGGGATTTTAATGAGTAATGTACAAGTTATACTAAATCTTGCTGTCGTCTGCTCTTGCTCTGTAAAATAGGACAGCATATGCCAAGCTCCTTTTAAAGGTATACTAAACCTAGAAACGCATGACACAAACAGTCTTAAAAATCTTAAAGAAGAACTCCCGCAAAAATTTTTATTCCATGTCCTGCTAGAAATGTACATGATGTAATCTGTAGTGAATGTCATTTTCTTACTAGTGGCTGTATTTTTTAGTTATATCTCCCTGATGTTTCTCATCTGTGTCATGTGACCAGCAATCAGACCCACCAACTCACACATAATCTTATGCATGGACAGGAAGTCTAATTTTCTATGCATTCCTATGGGAGCCTCACTTTCAGTCTCATAGAAATGAATAGAGCAGTAACTGGCTTCCTGTCCTGGGTCAGTTGGAGGTCAGGGAGTTGGTCACATGACAAAGCTACAATAAGAAGAGAGTGGATAAATTTCAATTAGAGTCTCTGATTAGAAGATTGCATTCACTACAGATTATATCATGCAGCTTTCTAACAGGTCAGAGAATAAAAATTTTTGCGGGAGTTCTTCTTTAATACCAGAGATCCTAAAGAGAACCCAAGTGTTAATCTTCTACTGATCTCTTCTATCATTGACTGGAGACCAACTAATGAGTACAGCTTAGAGAAGGGACAGGGCTTCACAATATTTTTGTCTCCCTGCAAACAGGGAGGGAGACTCCTGCACCAGCCAATTGTCTTACAGCTAGTCATAGGACAGTGAGGAAGAAGAGAGGAGACATGGCTGACCTGGGACAGGAGTAAGAAGATATTTTTAAATAGGTCTTAGTTTTAACAGTAATATGAAGCAGTTTTACTAGCTTTCTCTCTATGCTGCTTGGGCAGGCATGGGTGCTCGGCTCCCTCTTTCCCTCCGGCTGCCATGCACCATGCTGACAAGCGTGGGCAGCAGGTAGCTTAACTGTTGTATCTGTGCTCCATGCCAGAGCTTACTTCCTGCTTGAGTCCTGTACTATTTGTTAGGGCTTGCATGGGTGTGTCTCTGCTCCCTTGTGAGGCAGCACGTACACGCCATCTTTCTCCCCAGCCTATGGCTGGATTGCAGGAAGTATTTAAAGGTGCTTCCTGCCCCAGGAAGGTGCCTGAGCAATCTTGGTCACTAGCTTGTCTAGGTCCTAGTGTGAAGGTGTTTTTGGAGTTTCTGCTTTTCTGTGTACCAGACTTTGGATTATGTTTTACGGACTTTGCCTGATTGCCGCCTGCCCTGACCCTGATCTACTTTTATGGACTTTGCCTGACTGCCGCTATGCTCTGACTTCTGCCTTTGTACCCTGACTACGCTTCCGTCTGATCAGCCTCTGGCCTCCCAGCATCCACTGGGTGTACTGTTCCACCTAGAGGTCAGTCCAGTGGGTTCACACTCAGGTCCCGATTCCCTTGTGTTCCAATTCCCCTCTGGAACACTCCTGGTACACTCCTTGGGAAAGTCTTTCTTCATCATCAGAGGTATCATGTGAAGAACGAGGGGTGTGCTTAGACATCATCCTCAGAGGGAGTTGAATATGTGAGCAGCTCATAATACTGCTCCATACAGCATAAACACTTTGTCGAAATAGACCTCACGCACACTCTATTAGCCTCCATCGTACAGATGGATGCCTATGGATATGTCTGATGTATGCTTCGGGAGTACACACATTATAACCAGCATGGTAGTGTGTTGTTAAAGAAGGAGCGGGGCTCAAGCTTGGGGAACAGTGCAGGCTTTCTCGCAACCACAACCACTTTGCAAGGTGGATTACAGCACATTTCTCTGCACAGTGTACAGCTGCACAGGAAAAGACTGTAAAGACTTACCTGTCAATGCCGCCCCTTCATGGTAACCGAAAGGCAGTATAAGAGGACCAAAGAGAATAGAGCAACACAGGACTGTAGAATCAGGCCTCACACATGGTTTGATATGGCAGAATATTATTTAAAAAATCTCTGTAAATAATTGGTTATAAATCACAGTTATGCTGTAAAAAAACTATATATACTAGACAACTAGTGATTTGCATACATTTAGATCACCATATCAAAACACTCCTTAGGGGTTTTGTAACTTTAGCAAGTAGCATTTATCATGTAGAGAAAATTAATACAAGGCAGTCCAACAGCAATGGCTGTGCTTGCACAATATAGGAAAAATCACTAGCCTATGTAAGCTCCTATGGTCCCGGCCACCAGACAGGCCAACATTTTTTCTTATAGTGTGCAAACACGGCCACCGTTGATGGATTGCAGGGTGGTCGTAACCACCAGTTGTAAGTTGATGGAAAAATGAATCCAGACAGCAAAGGAAGCAATATGGAAAATAACATTACATTAGTAAGTGGCTTGCATTAACTTTCTCTACATGAGAAATGGCACTTGCTGAAGTGACAAAACACTCTTTAATAAGTCATATTGATTAACCTGGACTGGAAAGTTGTATTTAATTCAACCATAAGCTTGGCTAATGCTGCATTACTGTCACTAGATGAGCTGCATATACAGATGAAGCCAGAGCTATTCTTGACTTCCAAAACTGTCAAGATAACGTTAGCTACATCTGTATCTGTCATTAAGTCCCATTGGAAAAACTCTGTACACAGTTATACTGAAACTAGTAGTCACTCTCAATACAGAAATATTATACTGACATATAATGACCAAACATGGCAAAAGGATACCTTTTGGCATACTTTGTGGCTAATAATAATCTGTGGACACATTAGATGTATAAATTGGTAGCATTTTCCCACATATAGATATAAGTAGATCGAATGTAGCATTACAATAGGTAAGTCAGTCAGTATACAATCACGACATATAATTTCTGATAACATAACTTGATACATTAGCATTTATTGAATACTAAGAAATGTGGAAATCCAAATAAATGTGCAAAGAAAAAGATGAAAGTGGAAATATTCACAGATAAAAAAACACTTGTTACACTGACTTACTGATATATTCATCATGTCCTGAAGGGGGCACACTGAAAATGCCAGCAACTTGTCGGAGTTTAAAGGGTTATTCTCATTTTAGACAATGGGGGCATATCGTTTTTAGACAATGGGGGCTCCGTTCTGGATATAGGTGCGGGTCCTAGCGATATGCCCTCATTGTCTAAGATGAGAATACCCCTTTAACGCTATCATATCCACACCAAAGAGCAGTGCAAGTATTCTTATTAATAAGTGATCCTTTCTCCACTGCATACATGAAGACTGCTCAGGAATACATAAATATGTTTTATATCATTGTAGTTTTATTGTGGGCTAGCATTGACATTTTTATATTTACTATTTATGGACGGGAGAGAGATTTGTTTATGAGGGTCATCAGGAATAAAGAAACTAAGCCCACATAGAATATGGCTTTCAAAACATCTCTGGGGGATAGACTATCCCAGAAAGCCACCCATGTCAGGGATAAAGCATGTGTCTGAAAGAGCAGTAGATTACTTCTGGGTATTCAAAGACACAGAGGTTGTAAGTTTCCAGCTTTTTTTTAAATGATGTTAGAATTAAAATCATATTTTGTTATTTGCCCATGATTTCTCCTTTCCACTCTAGTGTCTTGGACACGTTACAGTAGTTTGCAGGTCAGTACACTCATCTCACACAAAATAAGACGATTTCCTGAGAGAGCTGAAAAACAGACTACGGAGTATGTGTTTAGACCTTGGGTTTGGAGTGAGTCCATGTCAACCCTGCATACTACTGACTACATAACAATTTTGTTACTTGATAATATACAAACTCAAAATCTGTGACGAGGTATGAAACCATCAGATAAACACGCATCAATAGTCAATTATTTTTTTATACGCTAGAAAAACAGTATACTGCAAGTAAAATAAACAACATGAATGAAAGAAATAGTATTATAATGCAGGAAATATTAAACTGTTGTAGCTGATTCACCTGGGTATAGCTATATGTCGGGAATCAGGGTCCTGGTCCCTGAGATGGCACAAAGTGTCCTCTGCCACAGCACAAAATATCAATATTATAAATGGCATATGATATTTATGGGAGCCCTGTTATAGATTGTGTTTTTGGGCCCAGGAGTTTCATGTTACACCCCTGTGTCTCACTATTATTCTAGACTGACATGTCTGTTTCTGCAACAACTTGCATTCCCATGTAATAACAATTCTGGAACATCTATTCTTATGATTCTACATTGTGGCATTCCTTTATTATTCCTTTATAAATTAATTACTGAAAGTTTGCATTGAAGATCCATGTGGGTGTTACCAGTTGGGAGGGGGGGGTGTCCTACACAGTCTGACATTAAGCAAGTAAAATAAAGGTAAGGGACTGTGCTGCTCTCCTGGAATCTACAAACAAAAGTGAAGTCAAATGCCAAATCCTTTCTCCAATTCTCCTTCCTTATGTTGCCAAACACTGCTACTGCGTCCTGGTGTGGACTGTGGAAAACTGGAATTTTATATCTGATATGCATTGTTTTAATTGACTCTTGTGAGTAGAATAAATCCATCTTTTAGCCCAAAGTGCCTGCGGTGCTTCACTGTCTTGCTCCTTGATTCCTGATATTACAGGTTGATCACAGGTGAAAAAACTGTGCAACTGCACCGTACCAGAATATAGTAGCGGTGTCTGGCGACATAAGGAAGGAGAGTTGGAGGAAAAATCTGGCATCTGACTTAACTTTTGTTTGTTGATTCCAGGAGACCAGCGCAGTCCTTTAACTTTATTTTACTTGCTTAGTGTAAATTGAACCTGCTTCACGAAGGACTGGCAACTCTCATAGTAAGAGATATAACAGGAGTTTTTTCTCTGTATGTTTTATAATAACAGTCTGACATTGACAACGTTGATTGGACTCATAACACCCATTTGGACCTTCATTGCAAACTGCTATTAATTTATTCATAACTTCTAGCAGGAATAATTAAAGAATGGCACATGGTAGGGTCATAGGAATAGATGCTCCAGAACTGTCATTACAATGAGGAAGGGGAGGGTGCAAGTAGTTAGGACATGTTAGGAGAGGTTACAGGTCCTCTTCAAGAGATAGAAATCTGACACCACTTTCTACCTTATAATCATACAGTTGTACTGGCAGTCTCCCATGTTCAGCCCATTTAAGCCACAAGCTGAGTGTTGGAGCACAGACACCCATTGATTGCTGGAGCGGAAAGGTTAACTACAATATCTATTGTATCCACACAAACATATGTCTAGTACATCTATCTCTAAGATACTGATAGGGTTGTACGCCATGACTCAATATACTTGGCAATGTACTATACTTGCACATTTTTCCCTACAGACCTGGTTACAGTCTAGAGTATAGTAAATGTTATTGTTTACTAACCAATAAATTCATGTGAATGAGCAATACTATAAACTGATGTCTCTCATTTAGGGCTCATGCACACGACCATATGTATTTTGCAGTCCGCAAAAACGGATCCGCAAACAATACATATGATGTCCGTCTGCATTCTGTATTTTGCGGAACGGAACAGCTGGCCCCTAATAGAACAGTACTATCCTTGTCCGTAATGCGGATAGTAATAGGACATGTTCTGTTTTTTTGCGGAACGGAAATACGGACCTATGGAAACTAAATGCACACGGAGTAACTTTTTGCCAACCTATTGAAATGGATGGCTGCACAAACAGTCCGCAAAAAAATGGAACAGACAGAGAAAGAAAAAGAAAAATATGTTCGCGTGCATGAGCCCTTAAATTCATTTCTTTTTTGTCATCAGTGTTTTCATCTCACTTTGTTAACATGATAATTAGATCCGTTTGCTGGACTGTTCATTTCTTTTCATCTATTTTAATCCATAATGTTACCCCCCAAAAAAAGCCACGGAAGCT
The DNA here is from genome assembly GCA_900303285.1 of Rhinella marina. Taxonomy (NCBI): domain Eukaryota; kingdom Metazoa; phylum Chordata; class Amphibia; order Anura; family Bufonidae; genus Rhinella; species Rhinella marina. Next base: position 109,641 of record ONZH01014437.1, read on the forward strand.
ACAGTATTTAACATTCACTCAGATACTCTGCTAATAGGACTATATTGGATTATCTAAGGGTATATTTTAGGTAGGTTTAATCATAATGCCCAACCATGTACAATCAATACAGCCTGTAGAAAGGGGATTTATCATTTAAGGATTTGTAGGATTACACAGTAAAAAATAATTATAATAGTTTTTGTAAAGGAAAAAAAAGTAACAATGTCTTCAGTTTATTCCAGGCAATACAACAATACATGCACAGACGAGCACTATAGAGTCATTGTATTTCAGATACTCCATCTTGAAAGGAAATTAAAGTTTAAAGTGTCTTAAATAGAAGAGAAATGGTTGACATTAGATACAATTTAATTCTCGGCAAGTTTAATGCCACTGTACTATTTGGCAATATCTTACTTAACAGAAGCATTATGATTATTACTTACTGTGAGAAATGCTATAAGCACAGATTACAGTAAATTTCTGTCACTTGGATTGGTTTACATGCATACCGAAATGTACAATAATTCTAGTAAATTACTTGGAAATGCTGCTTTATATAAATACAGAGAAGTGAGCCGCAGTCACTGATATTGAACATTTGCACATTCTGAGTCCCAAAGCCGTAGTGATAGGTGTATCAAGCCTTGAATTAAGTAGGTGGATCGTCACTCCGTGCTGTGCCTTCTATATATACAGTTCAAATATAAAATTGTGGGTCTGCCTGGGTTTATATTAAGTGCGATCTATAAAGGATTCCTAGGGCTGGATGTTATGTATTGTAAACAAGGAACGTAATTATAATCAGGGAGGGATTTTAAAACAAAATTTGACCACTCACATTTCATTAAAGTGGAAATCAGGCCAATATCAGCCAGAACTGTGCACCACAGTGGGACAAGTGGCACTTCTTATTGTGACAGTACTCATCAAATGTACAGGGATGATTCCTGATATCTAAATCTAACATACAGAACAGATTTTTTCTTTAAATCTCCTTTGGACAAGAAAAATACTTTTATAAATGGTCATAGGTTTTATAAATTTTTGAGGTAGATATTTTGCATATTTTTGCAGTCAACTGCATAAACCACCATAAGCTGCCAAAGTGGGCCATATTAGGCCACATGTACACTAGCATATTTGGATTCCATATCACATAGTACCTGTACACAATGAATACTGTAATGTTTATGTGCTATTTCTGTTTTTCAATGTTTATTCAACAAAGTTATTTTTAATTGTTTTCATATTTTAATTTGAACGCTTATTAAAATTAACTGGAATTGGTGACATTAGATGGAAAATGAGTCATCAATCATGACAGATAGGGAGGCATCGGGCAGGGATTACGGCTGTGATGGGGACCACCCACTGGGAACTTGCAGTCTCATTTGCATTCACTTGCCCTATAGGGAAAGCTAAATCAACCGCCCAATACGTGAAAATCTTACAAAACTGCACTAATCCTATTTCAAACTTTCAGTTCAGATACAACCTAGAGAAGGATTTATATTGTCAAAGTCTTTTCTGGTTATATATTACAAATATTGACTGTGGATTGTGAAATTTTATTAATTAAACGTAAAACATAAGGGGAATTTATCATGATGGGGAATGTTTGAATTTAGTTTTGCTGGAGTTTATGTTGCCATACGTTGTGCCAAATTTATAAAATGGCACAGATTTTCTAATTTTGCACATTTTTAAACGTAACACTTTTGTCTAGAAATGCTACTCCCGTTTTCTACATCAGTCCCGTGTAGGAGTGGCTTTGGGACTTTGTTGGGGACTTTTTAAAAAAGTAGCTGTCATAAATCGGGAGTGAAACTAATTAACACAGCTAACCATGCCCACCTCTCCATCTTACTTTTAAAAACTGGAATGAGTAATGTAAAAATGCAAAAATTTACAATAATTTTGAGCAATTGTTTTACTTTTTTAACACAGAATGTTGGAGTGCCTGGCTTGATTAATTTCTACCAGAATTTGTACAAGTGAAGCAAGCTCTAAATCAGTGACATTAAAGGGTTTATTTAAATTGTGGCAGAAAGGTTTAAAAATAAAAAAGAATCATTACTCACCTGCCCCGATCCCTGCTGCTCCTCACTTTCTGCTCCTGTGCATGACACAGGAAATGGCATAATTTTTTTTTTACTTTATTTTTAACACATTCTACCCTATATTTTAATAAATATAGGCCCTGGAAAACCCCTGTAATAAAAAAGTCCAATGTGTTTCAACCTTTAGTTAGTTACTATTGGTATTTTACATGTCTTTTTGAGTCAAAAGGATATTCTTTTAACCAGAATGTTCAACAGTCAAAGGCTTGAATCCCATTGTTTTAGTGTTTGAAGACTGTAATATTGACAGCAGACACCTGCCTTAAGAAACAGGACGTCTGGTTATCTTTTGATTGGCATGGAAGACATCAAATAGTCACTCAGATCAGTAGAATTTTAGAAGCAGCTCAAATATATCCGATTATATATCAAATATATCTGATCATAGCAAAGCTGAGGTTTGATGAGCATGACCAACATGTACCACATATTAGAGCTCAGGTGTATGATTGAGATGTTAGGTTATAAAGGGCATATGTAAGGAAAAAAAAAGAGCAAAGGCAGTATGCGATATTTATTACTATGCTATTGTATTGGAAGATGTCACATTTACATTGTGGTAATATAATGGTTGTTACTAGGTAGTTAAATTTTGTAAGATCTTGTAAGCTATTGAAAAAAGTGAATGAAAGGAAAATCCCACTCAAAACAGATCTTCTGTGATTTGTAAAAATGATCATGATGGCAGAGACCATTAATTTCCATTTCCTTTTGCCATTACATTCTAAGAAACATGTACTACACACAGTCCCAATGGTCCATACTGAAGACGTGTCTTTTCTGTTGCCACAGGATTTTAGGGGAGATACCAAAGTAGTATGGCAATTTATAAACTATGTGCAATCATGACAAAAAAACTATATGTGCCTCTGTAAAAAAAAAAAAAAAAACCTATGCACATGCACAGTATGGACGACGAGTTATGGGTACTGTATTATGGATGTAAAATGCATAAGATCAAATAAATGATGTTTCGCTTTAATTATAGTACTGTTGTATTCTCTAAAGAGTCTCACAAAACCTTAAAGGTGTTGTCCAATTTTTACTATTGATGACCTATCCTCAAGATAGGTCATCAATATCAAGATCGGCGGTGCCTTCTCTGCTCTGTTTATCTTCTAGCCGCATCATTTGCAGTGGTGGGCTGGTGTAATTAGAATTATGGCGTCCCCATTCACTTCTACGGGATGGCTCTATAGTATTCACTTGAATAGACAGAGCAGTCCCATAGAAGTGAATGGGGACGCTATACTTGTATTTACACCTACTCACCACCGCAATTGCTGCAGCAAACAGAGCAGAGGAGGCAGAGTTCATATGAGCACTGCCTTCTCTTCAAACAGCTGATTGGTTGGGGTGCAGGGTGTTGGACCCCTGCCGATCTAATATTGATGACCTATCCCGAGGATAGGTCATCAATAGTAAAAAGCGGACAGCCCCTTTAAGATCCTTTTACACAGGCCGAGGTTGGGAGTCCATTCCCGATAATTGCCCTTTGTAAATTGCTGATCACTCAACAAATGAGCAAACATAATATTCATCTGTGTATCTTTTATGTTTTTGCACATAAAATCGTTTGTGAGTAGCAAATAAGTCTGGATAAAAAGGGATGTGCTTCTCACAAACAATAAAAGTGCATGAACAATCACAGTAGTGATCGTTAATCCCCATCAAGGGTGGACTGGCCATATTTTCACATCTTACCGTGAAAGTTTTCAGTGAGCCATTGCTCAGGGGCCAATCTGAGCGGCCCTCATGCCTGCTGGCCAGGTCCATAACCATCTAATGCTCTCAGCATTAATTAATGCCAGGAGCATCAGGTGTTTATGAACCTGGCCGGCGACCGCAGATGTCCTCCTGAATTCAACTGTATCACTGTCCTCAGTATGGTTATAAGGGAGTATTTTATGCTGCCCTATAGTATTTGGTTTTGTTGGGGTTCTATTTTGTGCTGCACTTCAGTATTGCTGGTCCTGCCTACTTGTGTTGGCCCTTCCTACTTGTATTGCCCCACTTCCCGTCAATTTGCACTTGCCTACAACTTTTGGCCATTTTTAGGCTTTTTTTTCCAGGGCCACTTTAAGTTTCCAGTCTTCCCCTGTTCCCCATACAGAGGGGATCATTGCTGCATATAAATGCATCTGTCACCCCGGCTCTACAAACAGGCAAGTATCTGGAAATAGCATTGAATGAATAGGGTTTGGACTGCTGTATTCAAACCCGATTAATTTGAAAGTTTCATTAATAATATAACCTCCATACTACCGTAAAATATATGGGCTCTGCAGAGGGATTTGCGATCTTGCTGCAAATATCGCGAGACTTGCTTCTATAACGTGACACTTTGGTTATGCGCTTAAATTACAGTGTCAAAACCCAAAGCTGAACTCAGCTTTGTGCTTCATTAATGAAGCCAAGTTCAGCTTCAGATTTTGACACTGCAATTTATGCGCATAACCGAAGTATCATGTCATTTACATTAGACAAAGCAAGTCTCGTGATACTGAGACTTGTTGAAAGATCACAAAGACCTCCGCAGAGCCCAAACATTTTATGGTAGTATGGAGGCTAATCGGGTTCAGACTGTATGCGCTCAACACTATCAGGAACATTTGACTCATTTCTGAAGATTGCCTGTGCATCTGCCTGTGCATCGGCCTGTGGAAATCAAATCTGGACCAAGCTCATGGACCACTGATGTGATCTTCTGACATGTCATTCTGACTTTCATTTGTAATTAACACTCAGTTCTGTTTGTATGTCATAACTGAGGAGTTTGAATTATGTTTCATAATCACAAAAACAAAACAATTGTTTATGGTAGCTGCTTTTTACGTTATGAAGTTGTTGAGCTGCTCCCTAGCGGTGCTAAGCTTTAAATACCATTGCAAACAAATGAATATAAAGAAGGTAAAAGCGCTAAAGTGAATTGAAGAAAACGATAAACCTAAATAGCCAGTAGCTTTGAGCAAAAAGATACAAAAGTTTTTGTAATTCACAAACATAATAAAAACCTTATGTGCTTTTTTAATGATTTTATTCTGTGATCTAAATAAACATTCCCACTTCTTAGCTGCAAGCCTTCATCCTTTGCTAATTTTATGGCTTAATCGGATTTGATTGAACACTTCTGTTTCTATTATAAGCTGTTAGTTTTCATTAGCAAGGAATTTCCAAATAGACAGTATTCACCAAAAGTTTAGAAATATGCCTTCAACTATAGAATGAGAAAATTCGTGTCACATTAATTAAGGCTCACACGTCCAGAGAGGTATGCCAGCCATCAGATCATGGAAAAGGATGAAATATTCTCTATCATTTCCTTGGGAAATGTTTCCCCACATCCATGTACTACAAGGCTGATTTTTTTTTTTTTTTATCTCAAAAACCATAAGATCTTCTATAGGTGATGTGGAAGAGGCTAAGTAATGTTAGTGCTTCCCATAGCAAGCAATCAGATTTTTAATTAATCACAATAATTTGCTGTGGGCAACCCTGACTCTTCTTATGACATTATATTTTACTATCTATATCTGCATGTAATACATTAAAGGGGTTTTCCAGGAGTTTAATTTTGATAGTCTATGCTCAGGATAGGTCATCAATATCAGATCAGTGGGGGTCAACTCACAGCATCACCGATAATAAGCTGTTTTAAAAGGCTGCGGCACTCTGGTAAGTGCTGATGCCTCTTCCTAGGCCAGTGAGGTCACATTCATCGGTCACATGGCTTAGATACAGATCATTCAAGTAAAAGGGCCTGGGCTGCAATACCAAGCACAGGTGCTAAACAATGAATGACTATGTGCTTGGTAAGCTGTAAAGATTGCTGCAGCGCTCACTAAAGCGCGGTGACAGGGGACGAGATTCCCTAGCATTGTGGGTGACACTAGGGAGGCTCTCCCCGCCTGACATTGGCTGCCCCCCTGACACCGGATGTTATCATCAGCGCATGGGGAGAAGCAGCAGCAGCAGTGTGGGGACCAGGAGCGGCGCAGGGAGTAGGGAGCGGGGTAAGTATATTCCGTGTGAGGGGCCCGGCAGTTTATAGTTTCAGATAACCCCCTTAAGCACTAAGGTGTTTTAGAGAAAATGACATTTTAACACTGGGTTTGGGGAAAAGCACTAAGCAGCTCCTCTCTGGCTAACAGGTCTATCCCTATGCACAAGCAGAGTAACATGTGAACATAGAAGCTAGACAGATTCCCAACCTTAGTGTTAAAATAATGTTTTCTCTGTAACAATGCTGTGGTATTTTAAAGTAAAATAGAGTATAACATGATCATGGCCCAGTCACTACATCTTGTTGCCTGCAGTTAAAAAAATCAGAGGCTTGCTCACAGTTTCTCTTTAAAATGTGAGAACCTGCAAATGTGAGGCAAGCAGCCCAAACTGATATACCCCAGGTTTTTTAATATTTTAGGTAAAATTGCTAATGAAAGATTTTTTTTTTCTAAAATATCCATGTTTTTGAGTTCAGTATATGTTTTACTATACATTCTGACTCTCGATCCTAAATCAATTTCGCGGCATTTGTGGCCTAAAAGTGTTTAACAGCTTTGTCCATTAAGGTCTTTTGTTTAGAAATTGAATCTATCCACTTGGCACCTCTCTTGGCAGTGGTGGTGAGTTACAAATTGTTTTTAATGGCACAGGGGCTAGAACAGATCCTTTGCCAAGCTGAGGTCTTGGCTTCTATTCTGACCAGGGCACCATCTGCATGGAATTTGTTCTTCCAGTGCCTTTTTCCAGGTACACCAGGTTTCCTAATACAAACCCAAAAACATGTGGGAACTTCATGTGCTGTCTGTAAAATTAGGCATGATCACAACTCTAGTAGTAAAAAAATAAGTAATTTATTTTTTACATCTAATGATGTTCAAACTATAGTATGAAAAAAGATATAATTAGATGCATTACAAAAATTCTTCCATTAACAGACCCGGTCATGAGTTCATTTCATACAGGCAATTCTGAAGTATGCAGGTTTCTTGGAATTTAAAGATAATTAAAGACATTTAAGTATCTTCATTCTTCAGTATAAAATCAGCAAAGCTTAAAAAAGGAGTCCCTAATTTTGCATTATCTTAGTCTCAAATAGTATTTCGATATAATGCTGAATGGATTCTGAGTAGTGGTCTCTCAAGTCAAAATGGCCTCAGGTTACAATATTTACAACCTAAACCCCATTAAGCCTAAAAGAACAGTAGTGAACCTGGCTCAAGGAACCACACCCTAAAAATGCTGATAAGATGCCTATGAATCAGCCTATCACACTGGGGCAAGTACAGTCAGTAAGTGAGCACAGTATTACTGACATGAATGTGCCTGCTGGCTGTGTAGTTTATCCAGTGGAATGTATAGTACTGCCCTCAACCTTTGCCCAAATGAGCTGCTTCTTTGTCTCCATTTTATTATCACTGTAGATTATTTTGTACTTCTCTACATAGAAGTAGAAAAGTCTCTGTTATATGTTAGAATTTTAGATGCATTGATTCTTTAATCTCTACCTTTTCATACTATAAGTTGAAATTTGGGGGGCTTTTGGAAACAACAACAGCTAGTTAGAGTTACTGCATGCTCTCAAGTTCCAGTACTTTCAGGTTATGATGGTTGACCTGCAACCAATTAATGTTGTAACCTAAAGGAGTAGTCCCATAATATACTACTATGGCATATGGCTTTCAGAGAGATGGTCCGAATTTTGATTGGGGTTTTCTCTAATGAAAAAGCCCTTTAAGGGACTGTAATACATTTATGAGGATGACAGTCGTAACTTAACTTGTGTACTTGCAACCACTATGGGGGTCATTTATGAATAGATATATGCCAATCTGTAACTTCTTCCCCATCCACGCCACAGACATCAGTTCTAAAAAAAAATGGGCGGGGAGGGCCGACAGGCCCATCTCATTTATCATTTTCTATAACTATTTTAGGCATAGAAAATTATCTAAATCTGTGCCAGAAAGGGAGCTGATGTAGGTTTAGGCTGGTGGTGAATGTGCCTAAGTTATGTAGAGGCTAGTGCAGGGGTATTAAGACTAGCATCTGAAGTGCCGGTCTTAATAAATGACCCCATATGTGCCTAAGTATATGTTTCTTCTTTCTGTGCACCAAAATAACTGACATGTACATAAAAACTCTTACATGGAAGTTGTATGAGATTTATCTGCACATAAGTTATTACAGTGTGCTCCCTCACACAAACTTGTCTAATGTTTTATTTCCATATGTATTTAAATCTATACTATATGGACAAAAGTATTGGGACACCTCTAAACCTTCTTCTCTCCAAGATATTCCACAATCAATTGTGAATTGTATTATTGTAAAGTGGAAGTGTTTAGGAAACACAGAAACTCAGTCAAGGAGTGGCAAACCACATAAAGTTACAGATTGGGTGAGGGTCTCCATGGGCAAAAAGCATAGGACACTGAAATGCATGACTCAGAAAATGCAAAGTTCCAAACCTCCTCTGGCAGTAACATGAGCACAAAAATTGTAGAAAGTGAGATTCACAGCATGAGTTTCCATGGCCAAGCAGCTTCATTCAAGCCTTACATCACCAACCACAATGCTAAACATCAGATGGAGTGGTGTAAACCACAGAAACTGGACTCTGGAGGAGTGGTAATTGTGTATTATGTGGTGTAACAACTTACACTTGTCTGTCTAGTAGTGCAATGGACAAGTGTGGGTTTGGTGAATGCCATAGGAATGTAACCTGGCTCACAGCATTGTGCCAACTATAAAGTTTTGCTGAGGAGGGATAATGCTATAGGTAATTTATCTGGGGTTGGTCCAGGCCTCTTAGTTCCAGTGAAGGGATTTTAATGTAAGACATTTTGGACAATTGTATGCTGCCAACTTTCTAGGAAAAGTTTGGGGAAGGCCATTTTGTGTTCCAGTGTACAAAGCAAGATCCATATAGGCATGGTTGGGTGAGTTTGTTGTGGAAGAACTTGACTGTTCAACACAGAGCCATGACCTCAACCGCATCAAACACCTTTTTGGATACATGAGAATGAAGATTGAAAGCCAGAACCTCTCGTCTAACATCAGTGTCTAACCTAACAAATGTTCTTGTGGATGAATGGCCAAAAATTCCCACAGAGACACTCCAAAATATCGTAGAAAGCCTTCCCAGAAGAGTAGAAGCTGTTTTGTGAAATGTAGCCCCTGTATGTGAAATGTGTAGGTGTCCCTATAGTTTTGTCCATTGTGATGATGTGTATAAGTGCTGGAAGGCGTGTGTATCTCACCCGTTGTTCAGTTTAGCTGGGTGAGATAACCGAAATCCAGAAATGGTGCTGCTTCAGCAAGGCATAGCTTGCTGGAGATTTTGTTTAAAGTGACATAGGCTGTATTTCTTGGACTTGGAGACAGGTTGGTAGTGGGAGTCTTCCAGTCCACACCCTTCCACTACAGCTGTTGTGGTTAGCTGAGGAGATTGGCCTGCTAGCTTAATCACGGAGGGATAAAACATCACTCTGTGTATGACAGTTAGAGAGAGAGAGGGCCCCAGGGAACAGACCTGGAGAGGGCCCTGAGGTCAATCATCTTTTCTAAAATAAGTGTAAAATAAAGCACGAATGGACTTGAAAGCACCCTATGTTTGGAAGATTTGTGATTGCGACCCCCTGAGAGAGAGTGATCCCTTACACCTTATAGCCATATAACAGCCATATTATATACACATGGACTCAGTAAGTGTGTGCATTATAACAATTTAAATGAAGTAGCCTTTTCTTCCCTCCTGTTTACAATCCATGTTAGAACTAAAACAGTATTGTATGACAGAGAGATAACAAGGAATATATACTGAAGACAAACCGGTCTACCTGTCTTTCTTCAGCAATGACTAAATTACAGGTTGCCTTATCTTCATTGAGTGGTAGTCATTCTCTGCTCATAAAAATGTCAACATATTTAATTCCTTGACATTATCAGTCTATGCATTTTTCAGAGACATGCAAGTTAATGAGTCTGATATCTTCTCTGTGTTCATCAGCATTTGAGTTCATCATTTAACTATTAAAATAGACTACAGTTTTAACACAAACTAGGATTAGGATCTTATATTCTGTTCAGTTTTAATCATGTATTATTTCAGTGGAGAGAGCAGAGAAGCTATTGGATCATGCCACTAATAAAGCCCTCTTCCTTCTGATGGCATGATAAACTCACACACTGGGAATATGGCTTCCTAAGCTGCCCTCCACAGAAAGTGCTATACAGACACAAACAATGCTATAAAATAACAAAATAACTAATACTAATCTTACCAATCCCCTAATACTCTTGTACTGACTCTTCTCTGGTCCTCCACAGTCTCCATTTGATAGACTCCAGCAATAACTTGAGCAAAACAGTCAATCACTAGATTTAGCCGATGACATGACACCAGAGAGGTCACCACTGTGGCCAGTGATTGGATGAAGCAGTTATGTCATGTCAACATGTCATTGATGGAGCCAGGTCAACAGAGACTAGCAGGGGACCCAGGAAACATGAACAGGGGATTGTTAAGGTTGGTATTTCTTTGTTTGTTATTATATAGTATTGCAAGTTGTTTGTAAGTGTGCATGTGGATGGACAGTCCCTTTAAGGAAACGGCGACAATTCTTTTTTCTAAAATACAACTGAAAGGTCCACAAGAAGTCAAATTCTCATTGATTTGTGAGAGGAAGGGGACCAACCATTTTCTCTGATACTAAAGACAATAGCCATTATATATAAAATCCACTGGATGGAGACAACACAGGTGCTGACCATGAAAGACAGGCAACTGCAATTTTTACAAGCAACAGAGATTTCTTGCTTTCTGGTCTCTTGCTATCTTAATTTGAAGCAGTTGCTGTGCAACTGCTGCACACCTAAGTCTGGTTCCATTATCAACTTGCTTAGTCTGGGGTTTGCTAGTAGAGACTTTTCAACTGTTATGAGTTTAGATACCTTTAGTTTCTATGCCTCTTTGTCAGGTATATATTTTGTGGTCTGTATTGGAGTTGTGGGTTCAGCTTTCTGTTTGCTGTTTAGGTTTTGTGATTTCCTTTTTGTTGGTCTTAGCAGATCAGGGTCAGTTTCTGTTGGGTTTAATTCCTCTCACCTACATTTCACTCTCCACCTGTACACTATTGCCATCTCCCATCTGTTCCGTTGCTGGACTCCATCTCCCTCATTTATTGGCATTCTCATACAGTTTGCTATCATCTATTCGTAAATTTATTATTTTGAATTTGTTGTCAATGTGTGCTTTGTATACCTTTTACCACAAATATTCAGTTGTTACAAAATGTTGCTCTACTTAAGTCCTGGGTATAGCTGAGTACCATGAGCTATTGGTTAGAATTTAGGAAAAACAATTAGAAATTAGGAAATGCAATTGTTTTACATGTAGTCTTGCAAACTACTGTCATCATTACAGCAATACATTAATAAAATGCATAACCACAATGGTTTTCATTCACAGCTTTACACATATATACTTTAGATACTTATATATTTTAGATATTATACTTGAGTGTACAATTATATTTTTAGCACTTCTTTTTGCCAAAAAAGTTCCTATTTCTGCAGTTTATAACCAACATTTACATGTTAGACATTGGGACAGATTTACTATTAAAAATGTGCCAGAATTCAGGAACAAAAAAAGAGTGGCATATGATTTGCACTTCGCTTATTAATTATTTTAGGTCTTTTCCACCTTGGGCAACAAAGGGGCATGGATGTGTAAGTGACACAGAATCTGATTATATATTTTATATCTCCATACTTGCATTCTGACGTTGTGCTTTCACAAACCAGCAGTAAAATGCATTGAGAGTACTCCCATGCTCATGCACATGGTGAAGAGGACTCATAGAGTCCTGCTGGTCTGCAGGAGCACAGTGTCAAAATGCAAGTAAGTATGAAGATAAAAATTATATAATCAGACTCCCTTTAAAACACATGGGCTGCATGCCCTGTACTAAAGTAAAACAGGCTCTCAAGCAGGGACTTATAATGGGGGTGTACCCTAGGATAGGACTAAAAACTGAATTCCAAGCCCACACTGATCTACCCTACAACAAGGCAATTGGAGAACACTCACTATGGGAGATTGGATTGGAAACCAGGATCGATGCATAAATATCACAGAAGCAAACACAGTCCCTGCCACTTTAGGAACACTTCTGCCTTTAATGATTAATGAAATTCTGTGCCTACAGTATATGAATGCACATCGTCAGGAGCTAGAGCAAGCGCTAACATATATCAATCATGCTATACAATGATGCCACTTCTGACAGTGTGTGACTAGCAGAGCTTCCTGAACTAGTAGATCTGCACTGGCTGCCTAGAGTACACTGTATTTAACAGAGAAAACCCTCCCTCAAAAAATGTGGAAGCTGGCGAGACCCCTTCCAAGAGTAGGGGTGTAAAGAAACACATCCCCCAGATGAGTGTCGTACTAGTATGCTCAATTAACCCCTGAGAGGACTTTCTATATTGTTAGAAGTAAATGACAGTAGAAATATCCTAAGTGACTATCCTGGACAAAGAGTGTTCATAGGTAGATCAGAACAGGTACACACACATAGGTAAAGCAAGGGAAGGAGTCATGCAGTAGTAGGTGTAGTAGGTAAAATAAAATACTGTATGACCATTGTTTGCATTTTTGGGGGATCGCACATGGACCCATTGATTTCTGAGAATCTATTAAAAATGTGGACATCACATGGATGTCATCCATGTGCTGTCCGCATCCATGGGGTCATTTTGAGAAATTATGGAACATGTCCTACTCTTGTCCATTTTGCGGACAAGAATAGGCAATTCTATTAAGAAACTGTGGCATGCACACTCTAAAGTGAGGATTTTGATTAGTTCTTCCCCTTTAATGTCATGTAAATGCTTAGTGATGTCCATACCTGCCTATATTTCCACAGTATGAGGTAACTGTATATGCGTACTAACCTTTAGATGGGGATAGGAGGTTTCATTTTTGACAGCTCCTTTGGAAAATGAAAATTGGAATCTGAGTGGTTTCTAGAGGCAACTAAGCCAGTTCTACTTTACACCAGTTTTATAAATGACCCCATTAGTTTTGGAACAGAAAGCTTAGCTCCATTGAAAATATCAACAGGGTAAGATGTCAAGCTACCGTCACCTCTCCTTGTATCAGCCGAGTGCCATGTTGGGTGTTGGTCGATGGGCACTCGCTTATTTGTCCACACGACTCTCTTTGTAAATCTTTGCAGGTCTGCCTCATATATATACACAATAATATTTTTGATGTCAGAAGTGGGATTTGGGCAAGAAATATGCTTACTGTTTATAAAATAATGCAAATAGTTGGTTTGGTCATGGAAAGGGTGACAATTTAAGTTGCCATATGGGATCTCTACAAGTAACTAAGTATATATATATATATATATATATATATATATATATATATATCATTGTTAATTGTTTTTATTTGGTTTAATACAGATTATACACAAGAAGAAAGAGAGTGAAGATTAATTATTTAGTTTCCTTTCTTTAACCAACTGCGTTCTTATTTTTTAGGGAAGATATGCAGCATGTGTAGACCGAAAAAAGAAAAAAATTTACTTTTATATGTATACTTACGGGATATCCCTTATATAATGATTAAGTCCACATGACATTGTATTGATTTTGTTGGCTTTTACCTGCACTTTTTAGTGTTTTGTGTTGAATAACTCAACTGGCATCTATTTGTATAACTTTCTGTTTATAAGAGGGAAGATAAGAAGAATGTGCATTATTAGCCAGAAAAGGGCAATTGAGTTTATAAGATGTTTCTATCTATGGAAGATAGATAGATAGATAGATAGATAGATAGATAGATAGATAGATAGATAGATAAAAAAATTGAAAATCATACTTCAGAGAGTACTTCTTCAGAGAGACTCAGGGTATCAGTACGAAGGAACAGCTCCCTAATCACTGCCCAGGGGAGTCGGCCCTAACCCAGAAGTTTTAACTCTTTAGATACCACTTGACCATGGCATCTAAAGGGTTAAATGCCTGCAATCAGCATTATAGTGGGCACCATATTTAAAGCCCCTCCTAGTGCTGTACATGTATGGTACTGGGATCCTAAGGGATAAAGGGGTTGTGCACCTTTGTGAGGCAGACCTGCAAAGGAAAGCATACTTAACTGCTTCCTGGAGCTGGCTCCCAACTCCTTCTCTTCCCAGCCTTGGATTTTCCATTTGGATCCCAGGTTCAGGCCCACTTATGTCACCATGACCTCCTGCATCGAGTCACGGGCTGCATGATGACAAGGTGTTTGTGACTATGTCATCGAACTGCCTTCTCCGGGATGTGGCAACTCTGGCTACAGACAGGGAGCAGGGCACAGGTGAGTGTTTTATTGTTATTTTATGTATATATGTTGCCACTACTGAGGACTCTACATGGGGGCAGAGAGAAAACATTATATACAGGTGTATTCAAATAAATTAAAATATCATCAAAAAGTTTATTTCAGTAATTCAATTAAAACGTGAAACTCATACACAATAAGATTTATTACTTACAGAGTGATCTATTTCAAGCGTTTATTTCTTTTAATGGTGATGATTGTGGCTTATAGCTAATGAAAACCAAAAAGTCAGTATCTCAGAAAATTAGAATATTACATAAGACCAATTAAAAAAAATTTTAATACAGAAATGTTGGCCTACTGCAAAGTACAGTGCCTTGCGAAAGTATTCGGCCCCTGGAACTTTTCAATCTTTTGCTACATTTTAGGCTTCAAACAAAAAGATATAACATTTTAATTTTTTGGTGAAGAATCAACAACAAGTGGGTCACAATTGTGAAGTGGAACGAAATTTATTGGATCATTTAAACTTTTTTTGTAATAATAAAATTGAAAAGTTAGGCGTGCAAAATTATTCGGCCCCCTTGCATTAATACTTTGTTGCTCCATCTTTTGCTGCGATTACAGCTGCAAGTCACTTGGGGTATGTCTCTATCAGTTTTGCACATCTAGAGACTGAAATTCTTGCCCATTCTTCCTTGCAAAACAGCTTGAGCTCTTTGAGGTTGGATGGAGAGCGTTTGTGAACAGCAGTTTTCAGCTCTTTCCACATATTCTCAAATGGATTCAGGTCTGGACTTTGACTTGGCCATTCTAAGACCTGGATACGTTTATTTTTGAACCATTCCATTGAAGATTTTGCTTTATGTTTGGGATCATTGTCTTGTTGGAAGATAAATCTCCGTCCTAGTCTCAGGTCTTTTGCAGACTCCAACAGGTTTTCATCCAGAATGGTCCTGTATTTGGCTCCATCAATCTTCCCATCAATTTTAACTATCTTCCCTGTCCCTGCTGATGAAAAGCAGGCCCAAACCATGATGCTGCGACCACCATGTTTGACAGTGGGGATGGTGTGTTCAGGGTGATGATCTGTGTTGCTTTTACGCCAAACATATAGTTTTGCATTGTTTCCAAAAAGTTCGATTTTGGTTTCATCGGACCAGAGCACCTTCTTCCACATGTTTGGTGTGTCTTCCAGGTGGCTTGTGGCAAACTGTAAACAAGACTTTTTATGGATATCTTTGAGAAATGGCTTCTTCTTGCCACTCTTCCATAAAGGCCAGATTTGTGAAGTGTTCAACTGATTGTTGTCCTATGGACAGACTCTCCCACCTCAGCTGTAGATCTCTGCAGTTCATCCAGAGTGATCATGGGCCTCTTGGCTGCATCTCTGATCAGTCTTCTCCTTGTTTGAGATGAAAGTTTAGAGGGACGGCTGGGTCTTGGTAGATTTGCAGTGGTCTGATACTCCTTCCATTTCAATATGATCGCTTGCACAGTGCTCCTTGGGATGTTTAAAGCTTGGGAAATCTTTTGGTATCCAAATCCGGCTTTAAACTTCTTCACAATAGTATCACGGACCTGCCTGGTGTGTTCCTTGGTCTTCATGATGCTCTCTGTGCTTTAACCCCTTCACGCCCAGCGCCGTAATAGTACGGCGCTGCCTGAAGGGGCTTGACGCCCGGCGCCGTAGCTGTGCGGCGCGCTGATTGGGCGGGTGCAGGATCTGCGCCGCTCAATCAGCTGCAGGGGGGCAGCTGTTCCCAGTAGCCAGACTCCTGATGCGTACACCCGCATCGGTGTTTTCACTGATGCGGGTACGCAGCAGGGGTCCGGCGTATTAACCCTTGATGTGCCGCGGTCAGCAGTGACCACGGCACATGCGATGAGGGAGTAGGTAAGTAGGGTCCATCGGGTCCCTGCGCTGCTATGACGGGGACCCGATGGCTTGTGTAGCAGCCCGATGCCTTCCTTAGGCATCGTGGCTGCTATCCCTGCGTGCCTATGCGATCCAGCCACCTGGGTCGCACAGGAAGCAGGCTGTAAGTGTATTACATTGAGTAATACACTTACAACCAATGCATTACAACAGCTTCAAGTAAAAAATAAAGTTAAAAAAAATTGTTAAAAAAAAGGGGAAAAAAGAAAAGTATACATATTAGGTATCGCCGCGTCCGTATCGACTGGCTCTATAAAAATATCACATCATCCACCCCGCCAGGTTAACGCAGTAAAAAAAACAGTGCCAAAACAGCCATTTTTTGTTCACCTTCCCTCACAAAAAGTGTAATAGCAGGTGATCAAAAAGGCGTATTTAACCCAAAATGGTACCAATCAAACCGTTATCTTGTCCCGCAAAAATTATACCCTACCTGAGACAATTGCTCAAGAAAAAAAAATATGGCTCTCAGAAAATAGCAACACAAAAAAAGATTTTATTCTGTTCAAAAATAAATCTAATGTGTAAAATTTTATAAAAATAAAAATTATACACATAATGGGTATCGCCGCATACGTAACAACCTGCTCTATAAAAATATCACATGATTTGCCCCCTTAGGTGATTGCTGTAAAAAAAAAATTAAAAAACTATGCCAAAACAGCTATTTTTTTCACCTTGACTCGCAAAAAGTGTAATACCAAGTGATCAAAAATTCTTATGTACCCCAAAATGGTACCAATGAAAACGTCACCTCATCCCGCAAAAAATGAGCCTCCACATAAGACAATAACAATAAAAATAAAAATCAATGGCTCCCGCAAACCAATCCATCAAAATCTGTTCTGCAAAATCCATATGGTGCTCCTTCTGTTCTGAGTCCTGCATTCTGCCCCACAGCAGTTTACCACCACATATTGGGTGTTGCCGTATTCAGGAGAAAATGGGGAACAAATTATGGGGTGCTTTTCTCCTGTTACCCCTTATGAAAATGAAAAATTTGGGGCTAAAGCAACATTTTATTGGAAGAAATGAAACTTTTCATTTTCACAGCCAAGTGTTTCCAAATTCTGTAAAATGCTTAGGGGGTCAAAGTGGTCAGTATCCCACTTAATATATTCTTTGAAGGGTGTAGTTTCCAAAATGGGGTCACTTTTTGAGGGTTTCCACTGTAGGGGTATGTCAGAGTCTCTCAATTACAAAATGGTGCCTAAAAACCATTCTAGCAAAATCTGCCTCCAAAATCCTTATGGCGCTCCTTTTCTTCTGACCACTGCCACAAACCCATAGAGACGTTTACCACCACATATGGGGTATTTCTGTAAACTGCAGAATCAGAGTAATGTATATTGAGGTTTAGTTTGCTGTTAACCCTTGCTGTGTTGCAAGAAAAAAATATTAACATGAATAATCTACCAAAAAAGTGAAATTTTGAAAATTCACCCCCATTTTCCTTTAATTCTTGTGAAACACCTCAAGGGTTAACAAAGTTTGTAACATTAGTTTTTTTATAATTTGAGGGGTGTAGTTTCTAAAATGAGGTCATTTATGGGTGGTTTCCATTACGTAAGCCCCTCAAAATCACTTTATATCTGAATTGGTTCTTAAAAAAATGGTTTGGGAAATTTTGTTGACAATTTGAAAAATTGCTTCTAAACTTCTAAGGCTACTTTCACACTAGCGTTTCTTTATTCCGGTATTGAGCTCCGTCATAGGGGCTCAATACCGGAAAAAAACGCTTCAGTTTTGTCCCCATTCATTGTCAATGGGGACAAAACTGAACTGAAGACAACGGAATGCTCCTGAAAGCATTCCGTTCCGTCTTCAGACCGGAGAACAAACCGCAGCATGTCTTCACGCGCCTCCTGCGCGCAGCTATGATGTTTCCCCACTGCGCCCAGCAGAGGGCGCTGTGGGGAATCGTCATCACTGCGCGCAGGAGGCGCGTGAAGACGTGCTGCCGGCGTCCCGGCCTGGAGTATGTGAGTATGTATGTGTATGTATGTATGTATGTGTTTGTGTGTGTATGTCTGTATGTATTTCTGTCAACATGTGTGGGGCCGGAGCGCTGCTCCGGCTCCACACATGTATCAGCGTTAGCACGGATCCGTTGGCACCCTTTAGGATCCGGATCCGTGCTAACGCTAGTGTGAAAGAGGCCTAAGCCTTCTAATGTCCGAAAAAAGTAAAATGACATTTATAAAATGATTCCAACATATACACATATGGGGAATATAAAATAATAACTATTTTTGGAGGTATTACTATGTATTTTGAAAGTAGAGAAATTGAAATCTGGAAATTTGGAAATTTTTCAAAATTTTTGGTAAATTTGGTATTTTTTTATAAATAAAAATTAAATATTTTGCCACAAATTTACTACTGTTGTGAAGCACAATATGTGACGAGAAAACAATCTCAAAATGGCTTGGATAAGTAAAAGCGTTCCAAAGTTATTACCACATAAAGTGACACATGACAGATTTGCAAAAAATGGCCTGGGCACGAAAGTGAAAACAGGTCCGGGGTTGAAAGGGGTTAAACAGAACCCTGAGACTATCACAGAGTAGGTGCATTTATACGGAGACTTGATTACACACAGATGGATTCTATTTATCGTCATCAGTCATTTAGGACAACATTGGATCATTCAGAGATCCTCAATGAACTTCTGCAGTGAGTTTTCTGAACTGAAAGTAAATGGGCCGAATAATTTTGCATGCCCCACTTTTCAGTTTTATTATTACAAAAAAAATGTAAATGATCGAATAAATTTCGTTCCACTTCACAATTGTGACCCACTTGTTGTTGATTCTTCACCAAAAATTTAAAATGTTATATCTTTTTGTTTGAAGCCTGAAATGTGGCAAAAGGTTGAAAAGTTCCAGGGGGCCGAATACTTTCGCAATGCACTGTATGTGCAGTATATGCACTCAATACTTGGTCGGGGCTCCTTTTGCATGAACTACTGCATCAATGTGGCGTGACATGGAGGCGATCAGCTTGTGGCACTGATCGGCTCATCTGCATTATTAGGTCTGGTGTCTCTCATCTTCCTCTTGTTAACCCCTTCACCCCCAGCGCCGTACATGTACGGCGCTGGGGCGATGCGGGCACATGGCGCCCGCTCGCGGGTGCGGCGGGCGTCATGGCCGGCAAGTCTCTGCTGTTTCTAACAGCAGAGACTTGCCGCTACCTACTCCATCGGCGGCGTCTTCCGGGTTGACTAGATGCCGTGATCACACGTGATCACGGCATCTAGTTGCGTCTAAACCCGGAAGCGTTCGCTTCCGGGTGGTGTACAGACACCCCGTGTGGCCAATCGGGGTGTCTGTACACCATATGAAAACTGTAATCCTCGCTGGTGAGGATTACAGTTTTCAAACTGCAATTCTTATTCTGGCCACTAGATGGCAGGCCAGGATAAGAAATGAGCAATTCATGGCTTTCTCAGTCTATAAAACCCAGAATTGCTCATTAAGAAAAAAAAAAAAAAGCCACAATATATAAGCCCATATTTGAGCTTTCTAATAGTACAAAAAAATTTTAAAAAAATGTTAAAAAATATATAAAAAATAAAAAAGATGTAAAAGTTCAAATCACCCCCCTTTCCGTATAAGTAAAAAATAAATACCTAAATAACAATAAATATAGACATCATGGGTATCACCGTGACCGAAAACGCCCGTACTTTTAAAATATAAAAAAAAAAATTCCAATACGGCGAATTGTGTGGCGGAAAAAAGCGTCCAAATGGCAATTTGCCGTTTTTTGTCGCTTTTTTTTTCTAAAAAAAATTAAATAAAAAGTGATCAAAAAGTCATACACACCCCAGAATGGTATCAATAAAAACTACAGATCGCCCCGCAAAAAATGAGCCCCCATACAGCTCTGTACACATAAATACCAAAAAGTTATAGGGGTCAAGATTTGACAAGGAAAAAAAAAAAAAAAAAAGGGCAACTTTCTAATTAGTTTATCACTATGAAAACGCAGGAAAAACTATACATATTAGGTATTGCCGGATTCGTACTGACCAGTAGAATGAAAGTAACGGATCAGTTTTAATGCACATCGAACGCTGTAAATAAGAAACCCGTAGAACTGTAGCGGAATAGCGTTTTCTTTGCAATTTCACCCGGTTTGGAATTTTTTTCCCGCTTCCCACTACACCGTATGCAATATTAAATGGTGGCGTTGGAAAGTACAACTTGTCCCGCAAAAAACAAGCCCTCATACAGCTATGTGAACAGAAAAATAAAAGAGTTATGGCTGTTTGAAGGCAGGGAGCGCAAAACGAAAATGCAGAACCGAAAAAAGCTCCGGGGGTGAAGGGGTTAATAACCGATAGATTCTTTATGGAGTTTAGGTCAGGTGAGTTCTCTAGCCAATCAAGCGATGATGGCTTGACAGTGATGGCGTGGTTATTAAACCAGGTATTGGTACTTTTGACAGTGTGGGCAGTTGCCAAGTCTTGTTGGAAAATCAAATCAGTATCTCCATAAAACTTGTCAGAAGAGTGAAACAAGAAGTGCTCTAAAATCTCCTGAAAGATGGTTGTGCTGACTTTGGACCAGTGCACCAACAGATCTCACCAAACTAACACTGATTGTGGAAACTTCACACTGGACCTCAAACAACTTGTGGGTCTCTCCACTCTTCTTCCATACTCTGGGACCTTGATTTCAAAATGAAATGCAAATATAACTTGAAAACAGGACTTTGGCCCACTGAATAACAGTCCAAGTCCTTTTTCTCCTTAGCTCAGGTAAGACACTTTGGACGTTGTCTCCGGGTCATTAGCGGCTTGGCACAAGGAATGTGACAGTTGTAGCCCATGTCCTGGGACTGCCTCCTTCTCCACTGTGCAGATTGGTGGGCATACTGCACTGTAATGTGCGCCTGACGTTTTAGAGGCAGTCAGCACTCCCAAGTGCTACTGCCCCTATGATGTCACTAAAATACTGCGGTGATTAATAAATGGTGATATCACCATATCGCCATTTCTTAATACTGCTGTATATCATTAATACCGGTATATATCCCAACCCTAGCACCAGACACATTTCATGGGGGTATGGCACACTTTATCATAGCAGTAGCTGACATAGTTCATGGGAGTATGGCACACCATACAATAACAGCAGCACCAAGCGCATTTTGTGGGGCTATGGCACACTATATAATAACATCAGAACCAAGCACATTTCATGGGGATATGGCACACTATATAATTAGAGATGAGTGAAGTTTACGAAAATGTGATTTGGCTGCTTCTCTGAATTTCAGAAAGAAATTCGCTTCATGACATTATAAAGTGAATTTCTTTGTGAGTAGCGGGCGCAATGATGGGGATCGACGATTAAATAATCGGCGTTAAAATAATGAATAAATAATACTCACCTTATCCATTTTGTGATATGCATATATAGTGTGTTTGTGTGTATATATGTGTATATACACTCACCGGCCACTTTATTAGGTACACCATGCTAGTAACGGGTTGGACCCCCTTTTGCCTTCAGAACTGCCTCAATTCTTCATGGCATAGATTCAACAAGGTGCTGGAAGCATTCCTCAGAGATTTTGGTCCATATTGACATGATGGCATCACACAGTTGCCGCAGATTTGTCGGCTGCACATCCATGATGCGAATCTCCTGTTCCACCACATCCCAAAGATGCTCTATTGGATTGAGATCTGGTCACTGTGGAGGCCATTTGAGTACAGTGAACTCATTGTCATGTTCAAGAAACCAGTCTGAGATGATTCCAGCTTTATGACATGGCGCATTATCCTGCTGAAAGTAGCCATCAGATGTTGGGTACATTGTGGTCATAAAGGGATGGACATGGTCAGCAACAATACTCAGGTAGGCTGTGGTGTTGCAACGATGCTCAATTGGTACCAAGGGGCCCAAAGAGTGCCAAGAAAATATTCCCCACACAATGACACCACCACCACCAGCTTGAACCGTTGATACAAGGCAGGATGGATCCATGCTTTCATGTTGTTGACGCCAAATTCTGACCCTACCATCCGAATGTCGCAGCAGAAATCGAGACTCATCAGACCAGGCAACGTTTTTCCAATCTTCTACTGTCCAATTTCGATGAGCTTGTGCAAATTGTAGCCTCAGTTTCCTGTTCTTAGCTGAAAGGAGTGGCACCCGGTGTGGTCTTCTGCTGCTGTAGCCCATCTGCCTCAAAGTTCGACGTACTGTGCGTTCAGAGATGCTCTTCTGCCTACCTTGGTTGTAACGGGTGGCAATTTGAGTCACTGTTGCCTTTCTATCAGCTCGAACCAGTCTGCCCATTCTCCTCTGACCTCTGGCATCAACAAGGCATTTCCGCCCACAGAACTGCCGCTCACTGGATGTTTTTTCTTTTTCGGACCATTCTCTGTAAACCCTAGAGATGGTTGTGCGTGAAAATCCCAGTAGATCAGCAGTTTCTGAAATACTCAGACCAGCCCTTCTGGCACCAACAACCATGCCACGTTCAAAGGCACTCAAATCACCTTTCTTCCCCATACTGATGCTCGGTTTGAACTGCAGGAGATTGTCTTGACCATGTCTACATGCCTAAATGCACTGAGTTGCCGCCATGTGATTGGCTGATTAGAAATTAAGTGTTAACGAGCAGTTGGACAGGTGTACCTAATAAAGTGGCCGGTGAGTGTATATATATATATATATATATATATATATATTTACCCAGATTCCATAAAAGAATCTGGGTCCGGCCCATGTTAACGTCCTCCACCGACTTGATAAAATATTCCCACACTGCCGAGTATTGCATTCTTTTTGAACTCGTGCACCACAAGTTGTTTCCTAACAGGTAGGCCTCTGAATAGCAGACATGCATTTGCCTCCAGATCTCCCACTGCTCCACCTTGGTGGCTCATCGGCACGCTGCCACCCTGCTGCTGTGATGATGATGCCCCCTCTTCACCTGGCTCCCATGTGCAATCGGCTACATCATCATCCACTTGTTTGTTTGTCACTTATGTCACCCTCACCAATCTCGTGGCCACATCCCTGAGCGCTTGCAACACGTCCTCCCACCCAACTATCATCATCGCTAGTTGCACAGCTAAGGTAGGATGCAGCGGACCTCTCCTCCAAGTCTGTGCTGGCCTGTAGTTGCTGGCTGTCCTCATTAAGCTCATCCTATAACTTCCTGAGCAGAGGGAGCAGCAAAGGATAGAGGCAGTTGCAGGGCACAGAGGCAGTTCTTGGGCCATGCCAACTTAGTGTGGTGTCAGAGGATCCCATCGATTCCTGGCTCTGTGTATCTGTTGTCACCTAAAATAATGTTGAAGAGCAAGTCAATTATTCCATTGCAGCTGGATTGTTGGTCAAAACACGACCGCTGGATGCAGTGGCATAACTACAACTGACCGGGCCCCACAGCAAATTTTAGAATGGGGCCCCCCCAGCAACTTCTTCGCAACCCCCAACTCGCGCATCCCCCACTCCTGTGGCTGGTCAAAACTGCTCTCTCAGACGAGGCCCGGCAGTCGCTCCGTCCGTTTCCTACACATATATACTGTATATAATGTCATTGTATAATACTGTTGAGGGGGCCCTGACAATAAAATCTTTTAGTATTCCTCCTGAGGGGGCCCCTTGTGAGTCTGGGCCCCAAAGCAGCCGCTTCCCCTGCTTCCCCTATAGCTACGCCCCTGGCTGGATGACAATGGTAACTCTGGCCTATTGCTGTGGCTGCTGCTACCACCACACCTTCTTCTGCTGTTACGGGAAGCAGGTAAGTATGTGCCGGCTACAGCAACAACTTTGCCACTGCCTATTCATTTTGAGGAGCCAGGCAACTGTCTGTTAGCCATAGTGTACAGTAACTGAATCGGTAATGTAACAGATGAAGTATGAATGGTGCAGCAGATAGACTAGAAAAATGTGCTTATATATTACAATGCTTGTTGACAATGAGTCTGATGCACTCTACATCTATGTATAACAGATTAATTATTAATAGCCCAGCAGATTAAGTAGGTATATGCAACTGTTTATCTTACTAGCTGTTGAGATTAAGTCTGCTGCACGGTCAGTCTATGTATAACAGAACAGATTAAGAATCAATGTTATAGCCAGGGGTGAATTGGCCATAGACCTTACAGGGAAATTTCAAGGTGGGCCTCCTGAGCCAGTAGAAGTTTTTAGGGATGTATTTAGTGCTTCTGGTAGTATTTTGTGATGGACTGTGGTATTTGGTTCTGTTAGGATGGTATAATATACCACAATATGGTATTGCTGGCTCTGCTTTCCATCAATGTGAACCCAACTACAAACCAGGGCCACTTTTAGTATTTTTCCAGGTCCACTTTAAGTTCCCAGTCTGTCCCTGGGTACAGCAGTGGAACAAGGTGCACAGGGGGATTACACGGAGCCTGTACTGTCCATACACTGTCAACGCAATCTCCCTATACTCTCTCTATGCTCTCCCTACAACCTCCCTACACTGCCCCTGCACTGTTCCTGTACTG
This sequence comes from Rhinella marina, assembly GCA_900303285.1. Lineage (NCBI taxonomy): Eukaryota > Metazoa > Chordata > Amphibia > Anura > Bufonidae > Rhinella > Rhinella marina. The sequence continues at coordinate 134,537 of ONZH01014437.1, forward strand.
TCCCTATCCAAGGTTCTACAATTAAACTCTGTCCCTAACACTGGGCATGACTTGCCCTAGGCTCTGTTCACTGTAAAATGATGGAGAGTGGTTGGGATTAGGCTTTTTATAGGGCTGTGACATCACAGGGGATGGCTTTCTGCTGATTGGCTGGTTGCACGACATTATGGGTCATATCTCCTTCTTGGGCTTTTTACTTTCACTTTATAACATATGTAGCCACCATTTTAGGAAAAAATTGATTTGTTACAACGAAGCGAGGGGAAATTCGTATTTGTTGCGAATCAAAGTTTTCCTGAAATTCTGATCAAATTCAATTAATTTCACTTCTATTCGTTCAACACAATTTATGATATGTGATTTTATGTCCTTTGTCTGTGAGTATAATAAAAATGTTTGCTTTTAACTGTTTCATAGCTTCACTATCTTGGTTGCAATTCCATTTTCCTTATATACGAAGTGTGTTCCATATCTAAGAGAAGACGTGCACATGTGAACCCATGACTATTTTAAGAGTGATGAACAGTTACCAGTTAAGACATCTTGGAATACTTGCAAGTGGGGAATTTTCTTTCCCATATTGGTACTGTGATTAATGCAGGAATCAGTGCACAGTGAGAACTGCATACATAATTCATACAATTTTGTTGGCTTTGCACATACTCTGACTGCGTTGACCTCGTATTGTACTAAAGTTTTGCCTGATCTCTGTTGGTTCTCCTGCAGCAACATTCATATCCTTGTATAGGGCTTAAAGGGAATACTAAGGGACCACGAGGATAACACTGTTGGGTTTAGCCCAAAGTCAAAATTGTTGGCTGACACAGTGGTTCCACACCCACTGTCCATAACAACTAACTTTATGTTCAAAGTAAAATATCTTAAATAATGTATAATTATGTTATAGCTAAATGTTCTTTCAATGCACCCCCTCATGTTATCAGTCAAACAGATTCTAGCTAAATATGGTGACAATATGAAAAGGAGTTTTCTGCTTAGTGTGAAAACACTTGATGGAGTAGATGATGGGAAGGGTGGCAGTATGGTTGATCGGGAAAGTGAGGTAGCTAAGCTAGGTAACAGAAGGTGGGCTAGAGGTAAGAGTGCCAGGGAAACTAGCCCTGATCTGACACACAACAAGTTTACAGGGTTGGCATATGTTAGTTCAGGGATTTCAATGCTGCAGCAAAACACTTCTTCTGCAAGCCCAGGGAATATCAGCTCCAATAAGCAGGGGACCAGAAGAGCAGAGCAAGACTCAATCATTAGGGGTAAAGATAGGGCAATTTTTCACAAAGACCAGAATCGTCGAATGGTGTGTTGTCTTTCTGAAAAGACATAACAGAGCTAGAGAGGGTTCAGAGGAGGGCAACTAAAGTAATAACTGGAAAATGTGGACTACAGTACCCAGAAGGTTATCAAAATTAGGGTTACTTAATTTATAAAACAGATGACTGAGAGGAGCGATGTATAAATATACCAGGGGTCAGTACAGAGATTTCTCACATATTCTATTTATACCAAGGACTGTGACCATGACAAGGGCACATCCTCTATGTCTAAAGAAAAGAAGGTTTCTACATCAACATAGAAGATGATTCATTACTGTTAAAGTAGTGAGACTATGGAACTCTCTGCCAGAGTAGATTGTCTCTATGGTGAACTCCCTAAAATAGTTCAAGAGGGGCTTGGATGTATTTCTGAAGTGTAATAATGAGAGACAAGCTAAATTCAATTTGGCTGCTTCTCCGAATTTCATAAAGAATTGCTTTATCATGAAGCACATCGAAGGGTTGTTGATTCATGGAGTTATTCTGATTGCCTAATTGGAGTCAGAAAGGATTTTTTCCGCTAAAATGAGCAAAACTGGCTTCTACCTCATTTGGGCTCAACTTTGCAGGACAAGCTGAAATGGATGAACGGATGTATTTTTTCAGCCTTATAAACTGTGATACTATGGTCTGTTTGTTAATCCCATTATTACAGTCAGGTGATTAGAACCTTTAGGTGTTGTGTTTTACCAAATTGAATGTGTTGCTTTCATTGAGTGTTCACAACAACTTGACAATATTTTTCGGCAATGAGACCAACTGGATGACAAGATGACTCTAGAAAAGAATTTAGGCATGCTATATGGTCAACCCAACGTTATGGATATTAGTATTACTGGAAAAAGTGTAATAAAAATGCTATCAGCATTATAGACATGTCAATGTTACTTCTATGTCTTATAAACAGCTGTGACTAGGGTGATACATGGAAAGCAGAAAAGGTGAAAGTTACTTTTGCAGCGTTTATTCTATTTTTGTATGTGAAGACTTTCAGACAGCTTTAAGAGGAGAACGAGCAATGCTCAATTCCAATTTCCTATTAATTTTTTAATGTTTATTATAATAACCCAATAATATTTTATTACAACATGAAATATTTCAAGGTCTTTTAAAATAGCTTGATGAGGTAGATATCTATATTTTTACATTTGATTGTGTATTTTGACTGAAATTGCGATGAGTTAATATCTAGCTTCGATAGGTTGAACAAGGACTGCAAGCTGAAGAAAGGTTTCCTGTATTTAGGAATTCCATCTAGAGATTCCTTTGATGCATATGTGTGATTGATCTTTCTTCTATTACAGTTTTTGTAGTTGTTTTATTTTTGGAAACTATATTTACTTGTCTTACCTGGCATATAGTATTGCAAAAGTAAATCTTCTCACACAAAAATATAATGGCTTTATTTTCCATATACTGTACATCAATCAAAACAGGTTTGTTCACTTCAACTGATCTAAATGTATTAATTTTATTGACCTCAATGTTATAGAAAAACTAATCACTACAGAGTCTGTAAGAAAGATAATATTGGCAGAGACAGCCAAAAACACTTGATTCAACATCTCCTCCACACCCCGCACCCCTCCCTATACACATGCCCACTCAGTTGGTCAGAGCCTTCATGTACCAAGAACAGGAGAAGGAGAAGGCTTCCAGACCTGCTAGTGGCTTACAGTATGTCCCTGAGAACAAAAGGACTGGGCAGTTAAAATCCAACTGCCCAATCCTTAAAATGTAACTGTCAATTTGGTTTATTTTTAATATTATGTAGGGACAGAAATGTTAAATATCTAGTAATATATTTCATTAGGGAAAGATGTTTCTTTAAACTAGAAAACAGGGTGTAAAGAGTCATTTTAACAAAACTCTAACTGAGCAATACTAAGGAGAGTTTGTCTTCAGTCTTCAGCATTCCAGTATAGATGCTTGTGTGGAACATACAGAAGCTTTCAGCCTGCCTCTTGTCACACCCCCAATCCCTGATTATGTGTATATACCCTAACTATCACCTCGCATCACCCTGCTTATCTGACTTGTTACATACAGGCGTTTTCAGTGCTCCGTAGAACTGGAAACTGAAGACAGACACTCTTTTGCAACAGCCAGAGCTTTGCTAAGAAGACTCTTTACACCTTGTTTTCTAGAACAAAGAATCATATTTCTCTAATAAAGTATATTACAAAAATGTTTCACATTCCTGTCCCTACGCTATATGAAAAATAAACTAAAAGTACAGTTACATTTTAATTTCCCCAATATCTGCCGTCGAGGGACAAAGAGGAGGTCTCCATATACTGTATATTAAATGTTCAGCCAGACATGCAGAAATTGGCAGGTTTAGCGGACATATATTGGCCAGTATGGCCAGTTTAAGGCCCCTTTTACATCACATCCAGAAGACTGAAAAGAAAACTTTCTAGACCATCTTTATTCGTATGCCTACATATATTTGAAAATATTGTTCTTTAAAGTCCCAAACCAAAATACAGAAATATTTGACCATATTCAAAAATGTGCTAAGATTATCGCAGATGATTGTAAATCACCTGAATTTTAGGCTTCTTATTTAGGCCTCAACATTTACACCAATTTCAGCTTGGTGATTCCAGTTTTGTTCAGTACTGCATCTGGTGATCAGGTCCAGTATGCATGACAAAATTGGGTCTTCTTACTGCCTTATTACAGCCATCTGAAATTGACCTAAAGCAGCTTCACTGTTACAGAATGTGGACCAATTGTGCCAACTAACTGGTTCGGCTTTGGGCTAAACCCAAAAGGCATTATTTTGCTGCTTCTGTGGTATTCACTCTTTAACCCCTGGACAAGGATCTGAACTTCGCTGCAGGGGAACTACAAAACTGCTATCTCCTGGGATACTCAGTATAGTTGGCAGCTGACTTACTGGGGTTAAGGACCCTGGTGCATGCACCAGGAGCTCAGGATAACTAGTAATGTACCAAAACCTCAAGAATGGTCTGGTTTTGAGGTCCAGGAAGAACTCTGGAAGTGTAGATGAAAGCAGACACAGGCTAGACTGTCTGGCAGGGTGGTAGTGCAGACACAGGCAGGGTAGGCTGGGTGTTTGCAGGAATATATTTTTTTTTCTTTAATCTGTGTTTATTATTATTTTTTAAAGCAATTACAAAGTGTAAAAATACATTGTACATATCTTAAACAAAGGTTACAGACATCGTTCAAAGAAAGAAAAAAAAACAAAAAACAAATCTAAATAATAAAATGTAAACAAGTACAAAAAATTAATGCCATGTCTTATGTGCACTCACATAAATAAAAAATATAACTATTTCTACAGAGAACATCGTCAAACCGACCCTTCTAATCCTAATATCGTATGGAGATAGATATGTATCCAAGGTTTTATCTCTAGCACATGCAACCCGTTATAGTTGAGCCTCACCCACCCCAGAGTGTAGCCAATCCCGCCATTGGGCCCATAGATCCATGAAGCTATCATGTGAAAAATTGTCCCAACTTAATAATTCCTCCAATCGATATATATATTTTACTTTAAACACCCATTCACTCAATGTCGGGGGGGGGGATTTACTAAGCCAATGAAGTGGAATAAGAAGCTTAGCGGCCGATATCAAAATGGCAGCTAAGTTACGTTTGGATATAATACAGGAAGGTTCCGAGAGATTTAATAATACTAATGCTGGCGAGAAAGGGATTGAAGTGCCACAAATCTGGTTAATAGAGAATATTATCTGGTGCCAATAATTTTGTATTAAAGGACACCCCCAACAGATATGATATGCAGAGCCCAATTCTGCTAGGCATCTCCAGCATTCCACCTGTCTGGTTGGATCCACCCTATAGAGGGCATCAGGGGTCCTGTACCATCTAGTGATTATTTTAAATGAGTTCTGAATCCAGACACATCTAGAGATGCCATGAGATTTATATAGGATTGTGGAAACTTCTGATGCAGTGAAAGTTCTATATTTAATTCCCTTTCCCACCCAGACAAATATACCGGTTTTTCCACCACCTGAGACTCCAAAATCTTTTTATATATTCTAGATATTGTACCCTTTAAAGGCCTAGTTGATAATACTATACATTCAAACCATGAAGGAGCATAAGCTCTTCCCCCATGCCTTAAAAACAGGGAACAATATCTAGAAAAATGAGAATAATGGAGATGTGACCAATGCTTAGCTTTACTAAGCTGATGAAGATCGGATATAGATGGAACCTTCCCTTGAGATAATAAATCACCGACCCTAATATCACAGAAGCTCTGCCATATGCCCAATACATCCCTATAATATGGGTCCAACACATATGGAACCAGACCAGCAGGCATGTACAAGGAGGGCGAGTGCCATAGATCAAGCCCCGGCCCTAACTTATTCCATACCTGAACCATCCCCTTTAATAGGTCTGGGATATGTGTATTATGGGCAGGGTTGTGCCATAGCCTCGCCAAGTCCCCTTTGGACAGTGAACTAGTAGCTATCTGACAACCCAATTTCCTATCTGCTGCTAAAAATATCTCACTATAAAGTCGCAATTGGATCGCTTGATAATATGTTTTAATATCGGGCAGACTAAATCCCCCCCTGTTCTTAGGAAGCCTAAGAATGGAATAGGCTATCCTAGGAGTAGAATGTCTCCAAACAAATTGTGAGAACATTCTCCTGACTGCTGTGAAAAATTCAGCAGGCAGAAGAATGGGCACCGTTTGTAGGACATACATCAGTTTAGGAATGATATAAGTCTTAATAAGATTTTTTCTACCCATCCAGGACATATAGGGGATGTCCAGGTTGTACAATGTAGTTTTAATTTCTAGAAGTAGTGGAGGGTAATTTAGCTGAAATAATTTATCTGTTTGCAGGAATATAGACAAGGGCTGACAAACTGGGTTTAATCAAACTACAAACAAAACTGAAAGTGAGGGTCACACATGCAGGTTTGCCGAATTGCCGAATTTGCATGTTTGACAAATTGCCGAAACACTCACCTTTGCTGGTCACCAAGGAATCTTGAAGCTCAGGCACTCTCTGCCTGAATAGGTTACCTTAAATACCCAGAGATCCCTAGCCATTGGTTGCGGAAGTATTAGCATGTGGGCGCACTAACCCTTTAAGAGGCTGGAGGGGAGTGTGTGCACGCCCTAAGGAGACAGAGACTTAAGCACTGGGCAGCAGCATGGAGGTGGCAACGTGCAGGGGCCAGGACGCCGGATGTCATGGTGAGTAGCACATCGATGTGCCCACAGGGTACAGCAGGACATGTGGTGGGCAGGAAGGAACCATGTGCCTAACATTCAAAAGATGAGTTTGAAGAAATTCCCTTCTGTAGATAAGCTTGGAAAGCTCCCGGTCACATAGAATAGGAATGATAATATTACTTAAAGGGCTTGTCCGGGTTCAGAGCTGAACCCGGACATACCCTCAATTTCACCCAGGCAGCCTACCTGACTAAAGCATCGGAGCATCTCATGCTCCGATGCCCTCCTTTGCCCTGCGCTAATTAGCTAATTCGTCACCGGAACCGGGCTCTGCCAGGCGGAGGGCTCTTTTTTTTACTGGCTAGGCCGTTTTACTGGCTAGGGCAGCGTAAAGCCCGCCCACCGGGCTCACTGCTGGGCGGAAGTCTCCGCCCAGCAGTGTGTATTTGTAAATAAAAGAGCCCATGAGATGCTACAATGCTTTAGTCAGGTGGGCTGCCTGGGTGAAATTGAGGGTATGTCCGGGTATCATTGATAATTGCTTAACTAAACTAAAACGTTTATGTATAATATGTATAATTTTATGCTGTTCAAACACATACAAAGACACACTTAATATCACTAGAATATACTATAACATTATGATCCACGAGATCGTCACTTCTATAACCTCCACCAATCCCTATAACTAAGGGATCTTGGGACTTTTGGCTTTTTCCGTGCACGCAGCGTCAGGTCATAGTGCGCGCCAGCCAGGGAAGACAGTGGAGCGCCGGACCGGAAGGCAGCCGCAGAGCGGGACTGGTAAGAAAGGTTTTTTATTTTAATCTTATGTGGCTGGGTGGGCTGATCTGAGGTCTGATGGGGGCACAATACGCTGATCTGAGGTCTGATGGGGGCACAATACACTGATCTGAGGTCTGATGGGGGCACAATACACTGATCTGAGGTCTGATGGGGGCACAATACACTGATCTGAGGTCTGATGGGGGCACAATACACTGATCTGAGGTCTGATGGGGGCACAATACGCTGATCTGAGGTCTGATGGGGGCACAATACGCTGATCTGAGGTCTGATGGGGCACAATACGCTGATCTGAGGTCTGATGAGGGCACAATACGCTGATCTGAGGTCTGATGGGGGCACAATACGCTGATCTGAGGTCTGATTGGGGCACAATACGTTGATCTGAGGTCTGATGGGGGCACAATACACTGATCTGAGGTCTGATGGGGCACAATACGCTGATCTGAGGTCTGATGGGGGCACAATACGCTGATCTGAGGTCTGATGGAGGCACAATACGCTGATCTGAGGTCTGATGGCGGCACAATATGCTGATCTGAGGTCTGATGGGGCAAATACGCTGATCTGAGTTCTGATGGGGGCACAGTAGGCTGATCTGAGGTCTGATGGGGGCACAGTAGGCTGATATGAGGACTAATGGGGGCACATTCTGCTGATCTGAGGTCTGATGGGGGTACAATACGCTGATCTGAGGTCTGATGGGGGCACAGTAGGCTGATCTGAGGTCTGATGGGGGCACAATACGCTGATCTGGGGTCTGATGGGGCACAATACGCTGATCTGAGGTCTGATGGGGGCACAGTAGGCTGATCTGAGGTCTGATGGGGGCACAGTAGGCTGATCTGAGGTCTGATGGGGGCACATTCTGCTGATCTGAGATCTGATGGGGGCACAATACGCTGATCTGAGGTCTGATGGGGGCACAGTAGGCTGATGTGAGGACTAATGGGGGCACATTCTGCTGATCTGAGGTCTGATGGGGGTACAATACGCTGATCTGAGGTCTGATGGGGGCACAGTAGGCTGATGTGAGGTCTGTTGGGGGCACAATACGCTGATCTGGGGTCTGATGGGGCACAATACGCTGATCTGAGGTCTGATGGGGGCACAGTAGGCTGATGTGAGGTCTGATGGGGGCACGTTCTGCTGATCTGAGGTCTGATGGGGCACAATACGCTGATCTGAAGTCTGATGGGGCAGGGGACTGTTAGTTTAGTGATGTAAAAACTGGGGACAGGTTTCCTTTAACATAGGAGTCCTGTTTTTTACTCCTATTAATTCTATATTTTACTGCATTATGTGGTAGAGTATTTAGACTAGGGTATGTAGAAAGTCTATTGTACTGTACTTAACAGCATAGATGATCTAGCAGTTTATACAGTCATCTTTCTAATACAATATTATAACCACAACTAGTAGTATGTGCCTGTGAAGTTAGAAACGTGCGTTTGGGAAGCCACTAAGTGGTGGGCCCACTCAAGTATGTTTCGCCCCCCCTGTGCTGAACCTCTAGCTACGCCTCTGTATGTACACCATATAAATCAAGGACAGATCGCAGTGTATTTTATATTGTACGTTTTTCACGCAGCCCTGGCACCATAAAGGTGAATAGGGCTTGCATGAAAAACAGAAGGCATCCAGATGCAATCCATCTTTCACTCATGGTTGCTAGATGTAGATTGCTACTCTTCATTTTTTTCTTCATGCACATGAAGAAAACATGCAATCCGGATACAATCCAAATGGAAAAGATGCACATACTGAACACAATTGCAGAAAAAACTGAATTTTCAAGCAAAACTATCAGTTTTTCCCTGAACAGATCCTGACACAATCCGTGTCACTTCTGTGAAAGAGGCCATCAAGATTTTATTGGTGGGATCCAACCTTTGAAATGCAAGACAATTCGCACAATAAAGGGGAACCTTTATTCGCTTGTCCACATTGATGGCAGTGCCGGGTACTGAAACTTGTTCCATTAATATGATCACCAAGGCACTTTTATTGTGCAGATTAGCAGAGGTCCCACAGCCCCAGCTCAGACACCCATTAAGAAAAGTCCTTCAATCAGGGAAGGATTAGAAACTTAAAGCCCTGGAAAAAACCTGAAAAGTGGCCCCATGTTGTAGAAGGGTCTAAACTGACAGAAGATGGGGCAACATAAGTAGGCAGGGTCAGCAATACCATACTGTGCAAAACACTGTCCCAGCAGAACCATATACGACATTTAAGCACAATATATTGTACTAAAAGCTGTCCCCCTGTACGGGCCATCAATAACTGCCATTCTTTGCCCTTTTACAGTTGGTTCTGATTAAGATATGGAGCAGGGGGCTTAGGAGGTGAGATCCTGTGCAGTCGCTGGCCGTGTACATGAGTGCCTGATTCTCAGAGCATTAATACTGCTGAGATCTCATTATGTACCCAGCCAGTGGAAGGAAGCAGGGCTTGGTCGGTCCTCTGGGAAATTTCCCTGTAAGGTCTATGGTCACTCCACCCCTGCCTACAATGTATATATTCTAGGAAACTGTAAATCTGATTGATTGCTGTGAACTATTTTCTCCGAAATAGTTCATTTCTAATTACACAAACCTTTCTAGGTGTGACAGTCTTGAACACCAATATCAAAACGTTCTGACTTTTCCGGTTAATATGCAATGGAAATACAAACAGTACTTACCTGCTATTTGAGATTATTTGGTTGTTGCAGTCATTTGCTTGTAATTTCAATAGTCATCTTTTCCTCCATTTTGGTAAGAACTACTTCTTCGTCAGATCTGACTATGCAAACACATCACATAGTTACAGTATATACAGTATTTTGACAGGAAATATGTGGAAAAGACAAATCCACAGAAAAAAACAGCTAGACCTCTTCTTATATCAGAATACTATTATGCGTTCATAGTAATGGCTTGTAACTGTCTCCACTAGCAAAAGATCCTAACTTCTATACAAAAGCACTCTGGCATATTTGATTGATTGAAGATGTATGTTTATTGGTGTGCTATCCCTTTAATCACTGTATAATTAAATGACTCAAGTACTTATGGGGAGAGTTCTTTAACTAAAACTATGGGGGAAAATTTTTGAGGGTTATCAGATCTTGGATAAGATAAAGCACTAATGGGAGTGGGAAGCATTTCTGAGGCCATACACTTAAGAAGAATGGTGAACATGTAGATAGGATAAATCAGGTTTACGTTGCCCATAGACTTGAGATATCAGACAGGATATAGGAATTTACAGGAGTTAATTTATAAATTAACAGTGTTGTGTTTGTGCAGCTAATACTTTACTATGTCTTTTTTTCCATCTAGCAGTTCACTCCTTATTCCCTCCCAATAAATTTGGGAAGCATGTATGTCTCTTTGGTTAAACTTTTTTGTCTCTTCCTCTCTCACACCTCACTGTTCCTAAGCCCACTGATCCCCATAGTCTTCTATGGGCAGAATGTAAGCATATCCTTCAATAAGCTTGTTTTGTCTCTCAAGATGGATTTAGCAGGGATACTACTTTATGAGGGTAGTCAAAGAAGCATTTTGTCCTTGATAAGATATAGTGCAGAGTTACTCACCTATACACTCCACGCTAGCTCGGACACCCCCTTTCTTACTTGATATTACCCTTATGATAAGTTGGTTATGGGAGTTTCACTGTCTGGAATGGGTGATACGCTCTTTGTAGCAGTACCCCCAGTGGGGGGTCCCAAGGATCAAACTCCCCTTTAATATTTCCATGAACATGTGCACATGAATTGTCTACAACAGACAATCCTTTTAGATGAACAGGGGAGGTCTAACAGCTGGGATCCAGGAAAAAAAGATCAGTAGGATTGTGAACAGCCAAGTATACTCACTTTATCACAATTTTATACCATTTTACTGATGTACCATAGAAGTTTATTTTTCGTTGTTTTTTTTTTTTTGTGGGAACGCCCTTTTAAGATGCTTCCTGGTGTTCAAATGTCTTTTCTCTGGAGTCCACAGCCATACTTCATTTGTGCCTAATATGACTCAGCTCTTGAAAAAGGATTGGACTACCCCATGATGTGAATTTTGCTCCAAGGTTTATTTAGTTGTCCTATATATCACCAAGAAAATCCAAAACCCAGCTGCCATTCTTCTGCTTCAGTAGTCTTCATTTTAATACATAAAACCTTCAAATATTCCCTATGGATCCAGATAGACAGAATAAGGGAAGCTAGAGGAAAAGAGAAAAAGTGCAAAGCCACAGTTCAAACAGATGAGAAAGCAGACCAAGGTCAGCCAAAAAAGACAAACGAGATACCAAATTACTCATGTCAAGGTCACAGGCAGAGGTCAGGTAACAGAGTTATAGTAAAAGCTATAGAGAGAGACCTGCGATACAACTATAATCTTGAAAAAATACGGCAATTTTAATGCATGCATAGGCATCAACATGAAAGTATGAAGGAAATGTATATTTTCTAAAAAAAAAATAAAAATAAAGAAAATTCATTACAGGAATAAGGGCAGGGATTGATAGACTAAACAGGTAAACTGAGTACAGTACATCATACTTCCTAAATGACCCCATTTGTCAGGGACAGCTTCTTATTTAATCCAAAGGGCTCTATTTTGCATTTGAAATACAGATATGCATAAATAATTCATAAAAGAATTCTGAAGCGTAAACACGGATTATATCTATCTTTTATATTAGGGTGCCTTTTGGGAGCTACAATAATGTATAACCACCGCTCAGAGGCCTTAGTCACGTCAGCCAAGAAACACATGCCAAAGCATATTTTCCAGATGTACACAAGTCTAGCTATAATCTCAAGACACCTTGATTTTATGTGCTTTAAGTATTAGTATCACTATTGTATCCATGTTTGATCTGGGTACTGCCCAGTTAAAATACACCCCTGTAACATATCTGTCATTTTATAGCCTTTTTTTATATCTGTACTGTGTATTACAGTGATTTTTTTGCTATAACTGCAGTGGTGTAGCTATAGGAAGAAAAGCAGCTGCAATTGTTACCAAGTTCCTAAGCAAGGTCTCCTGCTCTCATGTGCCGGACTGAAAGAGACAGGGGAAGAAGATTCAGGTTACACTACTGCCCAAAGCACAGTGTCAGTAAGAAGAGGATTGAAGAATTAACAGCACAGTCAAGAAATAATGGCTGGTGACTGCAGACCCTGCAGTCTCTCTTCATTACTTTCCAAGGGGCACTATTACAAACAGAGCATTATTACTCTTTGGGAGTACAAAGGGGAAATTAATACTGGGCAGCTATGAGTTTGTGGGGCACAAAGAGGCACAATTAATGTGTGACAACACAAAGAATGGCACTTTTAGTCTGGGGCACAAAAGATTATTATTTTGTGGTGGGCACAATGGAATTTTTACTTTGTAGGAGGACTATTTCTTTGTGGGTCATAAATGGGGGCCCTAATACTGGGTAAGGTCACTGAAAGTGTACTAAGAGGTTAGAAGCAGGATGGAGGGTTGTATGCAGAGATAAGTCATGACTAGAAGCCTTCATGGTGGTCTTCTGGGCCAAGACAGAGGCAGGTGAAGGAACTCATCATCAAAGATGATGACTCCTCTGCAATTCACTGGATCTAAATGTACTGTATCCACTTATCACTGTGTATAAGTGGAATCTGTCCATTATTTAGTGACTGAATTATTTCAAGGTACTGTATACTCTCATATATAGCGTTGAGCCACTGTATCTCAGCCTGCTATAACTACGCCTCTGCATAATTTTTATTATTATATGTTTTATTGACTCCCTAGAACCAAATGTTGATTTAATGATAGACCCAGCATGCTTTGTTGTGACACAGTCTATAGTTATTCCTACTCTGTGAAATGAGAAACTGTAACACTGGATGCAGAGATTATGAAGGTCTATTCATAAATGTAATAGTGGGTGTTTTTCACAATATTTCTTAGTGAATAACCCCAGCTTTGGTTTTGCTTATACAGAATTCCATATACCTTGCATAGACTTAAATGAAATGTCTGCCTTCATACATTTATATATATAAGGACAAAGCTATACTAGAGCTGGTACAAAGGTGGGCAAACAAAGTAATTAAGGTAAAGGGTGATTTGCAGCACTAAGACATGGGTTTGTTTATTCTGGGAATAATAATGATAATAATAATAATCTTTTTTCATATAGCACCAACCCATTGCACAATGCTTTACAATCGGAGGATTCACGTAAAAACAAAATCATGTATTACATAGCAACAAAGAAGTCAACAACTAAAACAAAAGGACTAAGGGGGAGATTTATCAAACTGGTGTAAAGTAGATCTGGCTTATTTGCCCATAGCAGCCATTCAGATTCCACCTTTGATTTTCCAAAGGAGCTGAAAAAAATGAAAGGTGGAATGTGATTGGTTACTGTGGGCAAGTAAGACAGTTCTACTTTACACCAGTTTGATAAATCTCCGCCCTTAGAGTCCTGCTCACAAGAGCTTACAATCTATGAGGAGATAGGGGTGACACAAACTGTAAAAAATGATTGTTTTGTACAATGATTTAGCCATCTTAACAAAATAGTATACATAAAGCCACATGAGCCAGTCTCCAGCCAATATCCATAATGCTTCTGAGTGAATGGGGTATAGTAGATACAGTTGGATGATGTATAGGGTTCTGAAGGATGAGGTTGAGGAGGGGGGTGAATGGAGAAGAGTTAGATTACGGGATATGATAGGCCACCTTAAAAACATGTGCTTATAGGGAGTGCCTAACACTGTGGATGTTGGGAATTAACCTAATAGCTTGAGGTAGGGAATTCCAGAGAAATGGTGCAGCTCGGGAGGAGTTTTTGAGACGGAAACTTGGTGGGTGTTGCTCTTAAATTATTAGCACAGAATAGAGCATAGTTATGGTGGTATACAGAGATAAGTGAGGAGATAGAGGGGTGCAGCACTGTGGAGAGCTTTGTCGGTGAGTGTGAAAAGTTTAAATAAAATCATATAACTGTATGGGCAACCAGTGCAATGACTGGCAAAGAGTAGAGGCATTGTAGTGGAAGTTAAATAGATTAGCCTGGCTGCTACATTCAGAATAGATTGGAGATGGGAGAGTTTAGAGAGGGGAAGACCAATTAATAATGAGTTACAGAGTTACAAAGACAAGAATGGATCAAAGCAACAATGAAAGTTTTTGTTGTTTCCACAGAAAGAAAAAGGTGAATTCTAGAGATGTTTTTGAGGTGTAGGCGACATGAATGGGCGAGCGATTGAATATAGGGAGTGAAGGAAAGATCAGTGTCAAACATGACACGAAAACAGCAGGTGTGCTGCCTAGGTGTTATGGTGGTGCCACACACTGAGAGAGAAATATCAACTTAGTAGATCAGAAAAACACAAGTAGTTACGTTTTTGAAAACTTCAGTTTCAAATGGAGAGAGGAGAACAAGAAAATGTTAGAGACGGCAGACAGACAGTTACTGGTGTTCTGTAGTACAGCAGAGGGATGTCCCGGGAAGAAGTGTACAGTTAGGCGTCATCAGCATAGAGATGGTACTGAAAAACTACTGATAGTCTGTCCAGTAGGGTCTGTGTAGGGAGAAAAGAGGAGAGGACCTAGGAGAAAACTCTGAGCAACTCTAAAAGCAAGAGGAAGAGGAGAAGAAGTAGAGACAGTGAATGGCCCACCAAAAGAGCAGCCAGAGAGATAGGAAGAAAACCAAGACAGAGCGATGTCCTTAAAGAGGACCTTTCACCACTCCTGACATGCCTGATTTAATAGCTTCATGCATTCCCCATGTAATAACAATTGTGGAGTATCTATTCTTATGGCTCTATGTTGTGCCATTCCTTTATTATTTTTACTAGAAGTTATGAATACATTGTTAGCAGTCTGCAGTAAGGGTACAAAGGGGTGGTAACCAGTTGGGGGGTGTACCTGCACAGACTCACTTTATCCAGAGCTGCCAGTTTCACACTGTGCAGGGACACCCCCCCCCCCCCCCCAACTGTTTACCACCCCTCTGTACCCTTACTGCAGACTGCTAGCAATTTATTCATAACTTCTAGTAGAAATAATAGAGGAATGACACAACATAGAGCCATAAGAATAGATGCTCCAGAATTGTCAATACATGTGGAATGCATGAAGCTATTAAAACAGGCATGTCAGGAGTTGTTAAAGGTCCTCTTTGAGGACATTGCTCTGTCTTGGTTTTCTGCATAAGTGACCAGAAGAAGTAGGTGGGCAGAAATTTGGCACAGAGATCAGTGATGAATGCCTACACTTTAGGATGGAGGAGGGAGGGAAAACATGTCAAATGTTTATTAATGGATGGTGAAGAGATGAGAGAGGTGAAATGGGTCTGTTTGGCGAGATGGAGGGCAGAGTTATTGGTCTGTAGTATAAACTTATAATGAGCTTTTCACCACAGGTGTCCTTCATAGCGCTCCTTTGGCTTTGCTGAAGAAAGCGATTTTGAGGGTTGCTTTCTTCAGTGTTGGGAGGTCTTAAGATACTTCTGTGGGTATCAATGTATTGTTTTGCAGAGCGATCAGTACAGGAGAGGGAAGAGATTGGAGACAATGACTGTACAGTGTCTGTAAGTTTCTGAGGCTCAATAGCATATAGATTTCTGATTGTGCAATAAGGTGCTGGGTGGATGATTTGCAACAGTGAAAGAAAGAAGGTGGTGGTTAGAGAGTGGGAGAGGATAGTTAGTGAAGTGACAAACAGGTAAAGTGCAGTACCATCTTTGTATGCCTGGTAATTAGCAAGTTGTGAAAAGCCAAAAGAGGAGGTAAGAGATAGAAGCTGGGAGGCAGATGAGGAGATTGGGTTGTCTATGAGGATGTTTAAGTCACCCAAAATCAGAGTTGGTAATTCAGAAGGCAGGACATGGGGAAGCCAGGCAGCAAAGTGATTCAGGAACTGGGTAGGTGAGCCAGGGGTCAGTATACACCCACTACTCTAAGGTATAGTAGGTGGAAACTCTGAGGGTGTGGACCTCAAAAGATGGGAATGTCGGTGATTGTACTGGGGGAATGACCTAGAAGATGCATTGTAGGGAAAGAATTATGTTGACTGGGAAAAGGATGGCTTAGGGGAGCTTAAATTACAATGTACAAATGTATGAATAGACAGTGCAGAGAACTTTCTAATAATATTTTATACCTAGGCCTCTAACTTTGACAAGAGGGCATAACCTACATATAGAGGAAAGAAAGTTTCACCATCATCATAGATGGAGATTCCTTACTGTAACAGTAATGAGAATATTGAACTCTTTGCCACAACATGTTGTGGTGTTAGATTCATCAAACAAGTTCAAGAAGGGTCTGGAATGCATTTCTTGAATGTAAAACTAGTTCTAAGTAGATGATACTCCATGTTTCACTCTAATTTTACCAGAAAGCTAAATTAAATCTCCACAGGTCCAAGAAATCCACCTTATAATTTTATCATGTTGATCCAGAAAAGAGCAAAAATACTCCCCCATGCCAATTTCCCCATTTTAAGAAACATTCTTTCCTGACTACAAATATGGAAATGTCAACGTAAAAATATTGAAGCTTATGGATACTAGATTTCTGGAGATGGGACATTGATCCAGTGATTTATTCTGGACTCCAAATTTGGACTCAAGAAGGAATTTCTAACTCTAACCATCACTGGTCACCACCTGGACGATGGTTAACATCGTCCAGCATGCTGATAATGATCCTATGGACAAGATTGGTATGACTAATGAGAAGTGATTTCAAGCCACACATCTTGTGATTCAGATGAAATGCCCAACACAATTCACACTATAGCATGGTCATCACAGCATGATTCAGGTCAAATGCCCAAGGTGCTTCTCATGACAGCAAGGTCATCATTGCCCTACAACACAGTAGAGAATGCATTTTCCAGAGTTGTCTGAAATGGAGAACATTAAAAATACAGTCAAAACTTCATAAACAGATGTACAAATAATTTATTTCATGTATCTTGATATATATATGTTATGTTCAAAAATCATTTATTTACCTGTATGACTTTATTTAAGACAGAAATTACATTAAAGGAGCACGCCAGACAAAAATTATGTCTGTATTATGCCTAGCACAGAGTCTGAAGGGGTGGTGCACTACATATTGCATCTCTCTTTGATGATCTTTGAGTCCTTGTGTCATACAAATATTAAATATTATATACTACAATAATAATTAACAATGAACATTCTTCATATTTTGATGTTTCTTAAAAAAAATTCTCTGCACCTAGTGGTAAAGATATATATTCAGTAAATACCCAGTAGGTAAACAGAAGTTGAATGTTGCTGGATGATCAAATGTTCTGGATTATTTGTTCAGTCGTAAAAAAAATATAGAGAATATATACTTATGAGAGAGGGACCTAGCAGAAGACAGACCAAAATAAAATCCTAGCATGCAATATGATATCGTACTGTCTCTTTTGACTTTAACCAGATAGCTCTCTTAATTAGCTTGTCTGTCCTCAACGACTAGTCTTTTATGTCTCCAGACTGTTTGCAGTTCTCTGTCAGAGAAGTGCTAGAACTTCTTGAAATTAATTTTGTTTCCAATTCACCAAATTTTGGGAAAAATTCAATTTGTGGCCAAATTGATTGTAGATAAATCAAAAGTGTTCTAACTGGCCTGAAAATTGATATATGACACTCTGAGGTCTCCTAAGACTCAGATTCTTTATATCTTGTTTTTTTCATGAATTTAGGTTAAGCTTTTTCTCTGCTCCCCCGCCCCTTTTTAAGCTCTTTAAAGCGACTCCGTCACCAGGATCAACCCTATTAAACGAGACATACAGGCTAGTAGGGCTCCTCATGCTGATTAAAACAATACCTTTCTTTTGTCTGTATGCAAAACAGCTGCAGAGAAATCTTTTAAGCATTTTATTCCTATGCAAATGAGAAGTTTGAGCACCAGGAAGCGGGGCTGAATTCTTTATGCACTGCTTTGTAACACCCCCTGTGCTCTGCACACTCCCCTCTCTCCTTCATTGACAGGGCTGGACATGAGGGCAGAGTTGTGCCCTAGCATCTACATATCATATGCACTAAGTACTATAGCTTCACCACACTGAAATATGTTCAGAAAGCTAATAAACATATTATTGCTTTATTCACAAGTACACTATATGTTGATAAACCAGTAATATGTGTTAGCTTATAAACACAGAAAAAAGATGCATTTCTATTTGGTATAACACATATATTAACCCACAACAGCCTTTTTAACTTGTGTAACCAGTATTTTTTGTTGGGAAAGGTGGCAGCCCTAACAGCACCCCCCACTCAGGACATCTATAGGCCCACTCACTGCAGCAAGCTAATCTTTATCAGGACTCACTTAGTAAAAAATTATTTTTTTCTTTTCGTTGCGATATTCTGACCGTCATAATTTTTTATAGTTATGTCTATGGAGATGTATGGGGGTCATTTTTTGCGAGACGATCTATCATTTTTGACAATACCATTTTGGAGTGTGTATGACTTTTTATTCAATTTTCTTGGGTGATAAATTGATGAAAAAAACACCAATCGGCCTTTTTTACATTTTTTTTCTGTTACACCATTCACCATATGGGATAACTTTTTTATGAATATTTCTTATTATTTATTAATATTTTAATAGTATGGGCATTTTCGCATGTAGCAATCCCATAATGCTATTTTTTTGTTTTGTTTCTTTTTATTTTGGGGAATGGGAGTGATTTTTTTTTTTAAAGGTTTTTTTATATTTTCAAAACTTTTTTTATTTTTTTATTTTTATTTTTTTGTTAATTACCCCAAGTGGACCACAACTTGCAATCATCAGATGTAAATTGCTCCATTATTCTGTATAGAAACCACTATATCACAATTCAGTGCTGCCATCTAGTGGCCTGAACTGGGATACATTAACAATGAGCCTGGAAGCCTAGTACAGGCTGTGGCTTATTTATAGAACAGGGTGCTTTCCCTGATCTCCGCTGGGGGAAATCGCGCCTGAAGAGGAATCCCACGCTTCCAGTTTTTAAAACTCTCACATGCCGTGAGTGTGGGGAACTCATTGATGTAAGGGGAGGGGGCATGTGGCGTATTCTGGAGCCATGGGGTGTAAATCTGTGATGGAGGGCCGGAATTGACGCAATGTAATTGTGTTGTTAGTACATTAATACAAGATTTGGGGCCCCACTAACAACACAATTACATTTGATTTTGCCAGGGCCACATTTTGTCTAAAACCAGCCCTGCACTGGCACATGTATTATGCTTTGTAATTGTCCCTTACTGGGGGGCAGATGGTATTGGAATCAAGCATCCAAAATCTAGGCCTGAACAGGGGCAGATCCCTGCCCTGTTTATACACACATGTTAATGTCATGAGAAACAGTGACTTGTTCTGCGTCAACGGAGACAGAATTTTTATACATACAGAAATTTTAATTGTTAGTAGAAACAGTGACTTGTTCTGAAGTTGAACAGGCCCTGAAAATTATCTCTTTTATATGGGAGAAGTAGCAGTATAATGTGGTTGTAATAAGCGTAGGCCAGCAATAGTAGCACCAGCAGTAGCAGCACAGGATGGAACAAACAAGGAGTGTGTGAGGCTCTGTTGCACTTGTAGTAGTAATAGTGGTGTCTCTTTAGACTTAAAGGGGTTTTGTTACTTCAGCCAGCGGGATATATCATGTAGAGAAAGTTAATACAAGCCACTTACTAATGTATTGTTATTACCCATATTGCATTCTTTGCTGGCTGGATTGTTACGACCATCCTGCAATCCATTAGTGGTGATCATGCTTAAACAATACACGAAAAAATGCCGGCCTCTTTGGTGACTGGGAACGTGGGAGCTCACATAGGCTGGTGCTTTTTTTATAGCATGCGAGCAAAGCCACGCTGATGGATTGCAGGGTGGTCATAACCATGGAAACGAGCAGTGCATAATATAATAGAAAAATTAATCCAGCCAGCAAAGGAAGCAATATGGGTAATAACAATACATTAGTAAGTGGCTTGTATTAACTTTCTCTACATGATAAATCCTACCGGCTGAAGTAACAAAAGCCTTTTAATGGTAGTTGTAGCAGGGTAATGAAAGTGGCACTAGCGCAGCAGGAGCCATGCAGTATATAAAATGATGGTAGACAAGCAGATAGCGGCACTGACATAATAGAGTCAGTGATAAATAGCCACAATCAGCAATTGCAGATCTATTCCCATTTTGCTTTGATAGCCAGGGTCTAAAAGCTGGGTATGCAGTAATCATTGTTTTATGCTAACAATACACCTGTCAGTACATAAATAAGCAAGCATACAGCTAACCATGCTTGCCAACGTGCCCAAAGACACAGTTCTTTGTGGCTCTGCCCCGCCCCCACTAAGATTATTGGTCATTATGGCCAGTGCCATCGTCATCATAATCATTAGCCTCATCTTTCTTCATAAGCAAATCCTCCTCCTCCTCCTCCAGTAGTAGCTCCTCATCCTACTCCTCCACTTCCTCTTCCATGGGACCTTGTCTATGTGGGTCCCCAAAAGTTACGGAGCAGCTAGTAAGATGCACAAGCTGTTCTTCTTCTGGAATCCCCTGTTACATCAGTGTCAGTGCCTGTTCTAATATAAATATCACAGGGATGACATTGTTGTCATGCAGTTGTCCCTGTTGACAAATCTGGTCTCTCTGAAGGGTCTGAGTATGCAAAGACACATCTCTGATGAGATGGAACTGCCTGCCTTGCTGAAGTGGCCAGGTGCATTATTGAATAATTCACTGCAGTGAGCTGCTTATACAGACACTCCAGCGTATGTAACGTGCAATACCAGCAGGTTGGAAAGTGGAAGATTAAGCAGTGCAATGGCAGACCGTTATTATGCTGCAAGTCCAGGAGTTAGTTCTTTGCCAAATAAGAATGGTTGTTGCTGAAATGTTAGGACATCCTCATAGACATGATCTGCACCCTCTGCAAGTCTCTGTAATTTTTCAAAAAGGGTTTCATAGCTAAATTTAATGCATGTGCCTTGCAGGGACTATGTGCCATTACATGCAATACAGCAACAATGTTCCTGCCATTGCCCAGTTGAGTTCGCAGGGATACAGTCAGCAGGATGTTTGCTGCTTGGTGCACTTTAGCAACTAATTGGCTGTATAGTCGCTCTCGCCCAGTAACACAGCATGGTAATGATTCACTTTACACATATAATAGGAGGGAGGGGGAGCAATCCTGGAAGATGTCTATGGAAGACAATATTAGGGTCACTGTTACTAGTGGGGTACCACAGGGGTCAGTATTGGGCCCTATTCTCTTCAATATATTTATTAATGATCTAGTAGAAGGCTTGCACAGTAAAATATCAATTTTTGCAGATGACACTAAACTGTGTAAAGTAATTAACACAGAAGAGGACAGTACACTGCTACAGATGGATGAGGTTTAACACTGGCAAATGTAAGGTTATGCACATAGGAAGGAATAATGCAAGTCACCAGTACATACTAAATGGTAAAACACTGGGTAACTTTGACATGGAAAAGGACCTAGGAATTTTAGTAAACAGCAAACTAAGCTGCAGAAACCAGTGTCAGACAGCTGCTGCCAAGGCCAATAAGATAATGGGTTGTATCAAAAGGGGCATAGATGCCCATGATGAGAACATAGTCCTGACACTTTACAAATCACTAGTCAGACCACACATGGAGTACTGTGTACAGTTCTGGGCTCCTGTGAACAAGGCAGACATAGCAGAGCTGGAGAGAGTTCAGAGGAGGGCAACTAAAGTAATAACTGGAATGGGTGGACTACAGTACCCAGAAAGATTATGAAAATTAGGTTTTTTTACTTTAGAAAAAAGACGACTGAGGGGAGATCTAATAACTGTGTATAAATATGTCAGGGGTCAGTACAGAGATCCTGATTGGAGTCGGGAAGGAATTTTTCCCCTAAAGTGGGGAAAATTGGTTTCTACCTCACAGGGTTTTTTTGCCTTCCTCTGGATCAACTTGCAGGATAACAGGCCGAACTGGATGGACAGATTTTTTTTTTGGCCTTATAAACTATGTATGTTACTAGGGAGGTGAATAAGCTCCTGGTCTGGCAACCAGACCAACACAAATATTGAGGTTTTAAATAAAACCTGGCCTGCGGTGCTACATTGACACTGCCGAGAAAAACATTGACCCAGTGGGCTGTGAAAGACATGTGCTGTCCCTGCCCATAACAGCTACTCCAAGTGTCCACGGTGCCACACAGCAACAATTGCAAGGAGCAGCCTATGTTATCTGCATTTTCAGAAGACAAGCCAGGGATGGCTTTTTTGAGAAATAATAGTGGCTAGGTATCTTCCAGTGAGGCTGGGCAAATGCCATCAGTTCCATAAAGGCAGTAAAATCCACTAAGTGGTACGGTAGTGACTGCACAGCCAGCAACTTGGCCAGGTGGGAGTTAAGCATGCACAAAAGCTAATTGCTGGTTGCAAATAGTTTTTTCATGGTCACACATTATGATGTCTCATGACTGAGTGGAGGACAAGGAAGAGGAGGTGTATCTGAACAGGAGAAGAAGCAGCTGATGAAGATAAGGACACTGTACTGCTTTCGGATGTGGCCTGGCTGCCAGAAAGAAGACCAGCAGAAATAGGACAGACTTGTTCTGATTTGCAATGCTGGCCAGTTCTGTTTTCTGACAGGATCTGGTGATGCCATCTCATGTGTTGCAATAGAGCCCTGGTACCTGGTTTGCGTTTGATTCATCCTGCAGATCTTTCACATGACACAGTAATATGTGCTAGCCTTCTTAAGAAAAACTGACAGAAGATACTTGCACAGAGCTAGTGACAGCCAAGCTTGGCCTGGGTTTGGGAGGTTTTGAGCCTGTACCCATAGTATCAGTGGCATTCCACCAGTTCCCACACTGACCACAATAAAAGCAAATCTAGCCCTAGGGTTCTGGCTGTATGTTACCTCTGCTCATTATTGCTAATGCTACTGTGGCCACCGCCCTCCTACACAATCATTGTCAGAGTCCTCAAACTTCCTGACACTTTTATCAGACAGTGATATGTCATAATGGACTCCTTGACCCCCTCACAATTCCCTGCTCTGCATTTTCCTCAAGTGCCATTCTAGCTAGCACTGCCCCTACTGCCATCACCCTGGCTACAAGTGCCACTACTGCTACCACCAACATAGCTGTGCATGGGATCCCCCACCTCCTACCGAGCCCCCTCCTCATGGCCATCCAAATGCTAAAGCTCATGCTTATCACACAAGTCATCAACAGGAAGACTATTAAGTATTTTCTATAACACATGGGGTTTTGATGCCTCTACTTAGGAAAACAGAAGGTGCCCCACTAGGAGCAGGCAGTGAAGACAGAAATGATGCAACTGAAGAAGGTTTTTTTCTGGGGCTGCAAGAGGAATGCAAGTTTTTGTTTTTTGTGAAAAACACAGCGCACACTGGTATTAACAATTTACAATGGTAATCATGCAGTTTTTGCAGCAAAACGAACTCAATAACACAGGTATAATAATGCAGTTTTTATAATAAAATGCATTTGCTGTAACTGAATGGTATCTTGAAGTAATACAACACATTTAAGTTTTATGGTATAGGGTAAAATCATGCAGTTTTTGCAGTAGGACACAATTACTAATATGGGTATATTGATGTACTTCAGGGCACTGAAAATGCCCAATTACAAACCGCAAATTGAGGGGGCAACTGCTAAACGTTTGCAGCGGAATATATGCTATTGGGGTGCTGCCAATAAGGCTATAAACTTTAGAAACCTGAGGTTTTAACAAAATAAATCTATCTGGCTGTCCTTATTCAAAAAATTGTTTGTTGTAGGATAGAACTTTCCAGCAAACTGCATGAACTATGAAACAACATACAACTCAGAGTTACCAGTCTCTCACTCGGGGCAGACTGGAAACTTAAAGTGGCCCTGGAAAAAACCTAAAAGTGTCCTCATTTTGTAGGCAGGTCCAAATTGACATAAGAAAGGGCCAATATAAGTAGCCATAGCCAGCATAAGAAGGCAGGGCCAGCAGTACTATAGTGCAGCACAAAATATAAAAAATACTGCCCCAGCAGAACCAAATGCACAGTGCATCACAAAATGCTTCTGCAACATTCAACTCTATCACCATCCAGAGTTGAATGCAGGAGGGCACTTTCTTCTGCCAGCCAGTTGCATAAGTACCAGATGCTCTTAGCATTAATTAATGCTGAAAGCATCAGATTGCTATAGGAGGCCTTGGATGGCCCTCTGGGCATCGGCCCACCCGGGAAATTTCCCTGTATGGTCTATGGCCAGTCCACCCCTGTCCGAACTCTCTATGCTATGGTTTCCCTAAAAAACAACTAAAATCTACCCAATTATACAGTGGGGGAATAAAAGTATTTAGTCAGCCACCAATTGTGCAAGTTCTCCCACTTAAAAAGATGAGAGAGGCCTGTAATTGACATCATAGGTAGACCTCAACTATGAGAGACAAAATGAGAAAACAAATCCAGAAAATCACATTGTCTGATTTTTAAAGAATTTATTTGCAAATTATGGTGGAAAATAAGTATTTGGTCAATAACAAAAGTTCATCTCAATACTTTGTTATATATCCTTTGTTGGGTCAAACGTTTTCTGTAAGTCTTCACAAGGTTGGCACACACTGTTGCTGGTATGTTGACCCATTCCTCCCTCCTCCCCCCTTTGCAGAGAAACAGACCCAAAGCATGATGTTGCCACTGCCATGCTTCACAGTAGGTATGGTGTTCTTTGGATGCAACTCAGCATTATCTCTCCTCCAAACACGACGAGTTGTGTTTCTACCAAACAGTTCTACTTTGGTTTCATCTGACCATATGACATTCTCCCAATACTCTTCTGAAACATCCAAATGCTCTCTAGCAAACTTCATACGGGTCCGGATATGTACTGGCTTAAGAAGGGGGACACGTCTGGCACTGCATGAGTCCCTGGCGGCATACTGTGTTACTGATGGTATCCTTTGTTACGTTGGTCCCAGCTTTCTGCAGGTCATTCACTAGGTCCCCCCGTGTGATTCTGGGATTTTTCCTCACAGTTCTTGTGATCATTTTGACCCCACGGGGTGAGATCTTACGTGGAGCCCCTGATCGAGGGAGATTATCAGTGGTCTTGTATGTCTTCCATTTTCTAATTATTGCTCCCACAGTTGATTTCTTCACACCAAGCTGCTTGCCTATTGCAGATTCAGTCTTCCCAGCCTGGTGCAGATCTACAATTTTGTTTCTGGTGTCTTTCGACAGCTCTTTGGTCTTCACCATAGTGGAGTTTGGAGTGTGACTGTTTGAGGTTGTGGACAGGTGTCTTTTATACTGATAACAAGTTCAAACAGGTGCCATTACTACAGGTAATGAGTGGATGACAGAGGAGCCTCTTAAAGAGGAAATTACAGGTCTGTGAGAGCCAGAAATCTTGCTTGTTTGTAGGTGACCAAATACTTATTTTCCATCATAATTTGCAAATAATTTCTTTAAAAATCAGACAATGTGATTTTCTGGATTTGTTTTCTCATTTTGTCTCTCATAGTTGAGGTCTACCTATGATGTCAATTACAGGCCTCTCTCATCTTTTTAAGTGGGAGAACTTACACAATTGGTGGCTGACTAAATACTTTTTTCCTCCACTGTATCTTCCTATATTGTCCCTAGTACAGCCAGATTACTGGCTTGTGTCTGTAGTTTGAAATCATTTTCCCCTCTAATTTTCACAGTAAAATGGGGCTGATGCCATTTTTGCATGTTTCTTCCTAAACAAATGACCAAAACTTCAGATTTGTTCGTCAGACAAATTTTTTATGAAATTCAATTCACTCATCTCTAAATTATACCATAATAATTCGTTGTCACCATACTACTTGTGAAAATTTTATGTGTGCTATAGTACACCTACCAAATTTAAAAGTGTAGTAATCTCTATTTTTATACTGTATGTCTTTTCTTATCTAGGTACTGCACTAGGACTTGGAAGGCTGCCATTAGTGCTCTTAGTTTGAAAATAATGTCACTGCGGTGTGTTACAGAATCTCGTAAATTTATTTTTATCTTTATGATGGGTAGCCCATATAATGGAGAGATGGACATTTTTTTTTGCTAATTTTAAAAACATAAAAAATTATGTCAAATATAATCAAAGAAAATAAAAATTAAATATTACTAGATTGGTAGACACCTTACCTCACATTTCTATATTTTATTCATATGGTACATAAGTGGGCCATGTGTTGTATTGCTATAGAAATAATCGTATGCATAGGTGCAGGCAGATACCATCACATTATTCCACCATGTGCATAACTAGCAATTACTATATGCCCATTTGCCTTAGGGAATATGTCAAATTCAACCATGGTACTCTGTTTCTGTGTCAGATACTTTACAGTCATATACTGTGCTATAGTTAAGATCTCCTGTGCCCACAGTGCCCTTATCATACTAGTCGCATTCTTCCTCCAGATTTTGTTAGTTTGGCCCTGTATGTTTTAGAGCATCAATACATTATGTATTCCACAAGCTCCCCAACAGCTGTATCCTAAACTGTGTCAATGGATTCCCAAGCAGTGATGTGTCAGACTAAGAAAGTAACTTCAGTCCCAGATCCTTTTATCCCTTACTTATTGTGTGCCTTCCAGCATTAAACCGCTAAGCTCCGATACATTTCCAAGACTCCGCAGCTTCCTCTAATTAGAGAAAGTAGAACGTAAAGAATCCTGCCCTCACATGTCTGATGTATCATCCCACATCCACTGCCCTCTAACCCACCCTGATATGGCAGAGTGGGGACGTGCTTTGGATTGTGCTAAATTAATTTGCAGGTCTAAGCAGTGATACGAAGCTGAGAAATGGTAGAAATGTATTTGTATGGAGTAACTGTGGCAGACTATATCACATACCAGGGCAGTACAAATAATTCAACATAATGGAAACCCTGGAGAATATACAAGAAAAATGTAAACCTAATGTAACGCTCCCTATTTTGGTTAATGTCGCACTAAGGCTGAAGTACTAGAAGATACAATTCACAAATAACATTATTTTGTCCATTATAACTAGACATACGTAAGATAAAGTAGTGACCATGGGGCAGATATTTTTCTGGACCTCCTGTCAGTAATCTAAAGAAGAACACTGTAGTAAACCATAGCATAAATGCATTTTATAGAACATAGAACATTGCATTTATGAATAATGTTCTTATCATAATGGGTTGAACTGTTGGCTATATACCTGACGTGATGTACAGTCGCTGAGTTACTGCACTGGCGCTCTATGGTACTACCTGTTGTGTGCCACCTCATACATTATGAAGTGGTATACATAGGTCTGTCTATGACACTTATTAAAAAAAACACAATGACATCAATCTGTAAAAAAAAACTAAATTAACCTAGTGGTAGTTTTTCTAAGGGGTTGTCCAAATTTTACTATTGATGGCCTATCCTCAGAATTGGTTATCAATAACTGATTAGCTGGGGTCCAACACCCATCGATCCACTATTTCGAGGTAGCTACAGAAGCTGGCACAGGATCTATACTGATCTATCTGTTGTGTAGTGGATGGAGCTGGTTACTGCAGCGCTCATCCCCTTCACTTCAGTGAGAGCAGCACTACAGTTACCAGCTCCATCCACTACCTAATGGATGATGTTGTGTAATTCTGGTGCTGACTTCCGGTGAAGGTTATATTGATGGCCTATCTTGAAGAGAGGCCATCAATAGTAAAATCCTGGGCAACTTCTTTAATAAGTAACATCATATTTTGGTGTAGTTCATACTGAGATTTAATATTACACAGATATATACTGTATACCACAGCAAACTGCCATACTTTTATATTACCATGATCATGCAGTGCTTGTGCAATCACATGTTGTAACTGACAGCCAACATTGCACTGTAGTGGTCAGCTTCAGAGATAACCTCTATCCCTGCTGTCCCCCTACTGGGACAAAAAAAAAATATTAACCTTTCGTGAAAAAAAAAAACATCAAAGTAAAAAAAAATGTTTTTGTCTTAAAATGAAACTGACTTTAGTAAAATATATATCATTATAACCATACATAACACATAACACACTGAAAATGTTATGTATCCTATAATTAAGGTTGTGTAGTTGTGTCCGGCCAGTAGTTTTATGCTGGACACAATTGATGATGTTCATGTGCATTTTGTGCATCGGTCCAGTGGCCATAACCCAACAGCACAGTACAGAACAACTATACCTGCTAGATTTTTCTGCCCGCTGCTGGGAGACATCCAGCATTAAAACTGATGCACAAAATGGCAGAAACAATCCATGAAAACCCTAGAAAACCACAGGATCAGTTCTGGTATCAGATTGCCTCCAGAGTTTCTGTACCACGCCAGAGAAAACTACAATGGATATATAAGAACCCATTGCACCAAAAATGACAAACGACACCCCATTAAAAAAAAAATGAAATAAAAAAAGCGCAATGTTGGACTATAGGAAAACTCCTATTGGGGTTGTGTCACAAAACATTTTGTAAATTGGATATACCTTTGTAATTGGATGTAATCAAATATTTAGTATATCCACTGAGTTATTCAATAAAATGTATCTGTATTGCGCCATCTGCTGTTTGTTCTTTTCCTTCTGTTTTTTTGTCCCTCTCACTGAGCTGGTCCAAAATGCTCAGTTTAAGGCTAGGGCTACACAACGACATTTGTTGTGCGACATTTTGTCGCAGTAATGTCGCGCAACAATTTTTATAATGATGGTCTATGGTGTCGCACTGCAACATGCGACATGCTGATGTCACAGTTGAAGCATGTCACATGTCACAGTGCGACACCATAGACTTGTATTATACAAATTGTCACGCGACATTGGTGCGACATCATATTGTCATGCGACACATGTCGTCGTGTAGCCCTAACCTAAATCTTTAACTGTCACCACCTCATATGTTCTGTTAGAAGTTGGGCAGTTACAGGGAGAGAGCTGCAGCAGAAAAAACACGCCCCCTGAACTGCCAGGCTGAAGATAATCTAGCAGAGGGATTGGAGCAGTGAATGTGGAGATCCCTGGACCCATGTGAGGTACAAGGCTGGTCCTAGCTTTATTAGAAAGAGATTGTCATGATGCCTGATTTTCATTTTTTACAGCAATCATGGCACAACCCCTTTAATGGATTAATTCCAGTTCTACTTTGCCATATCTTTATGAATAGCCCCTTAAGTCTTTGGGCAGATTTAAAAATGTGTTTCACGTTAACAGCTGGTCCTGATAACTGCCTTTGATTACCTGATCCAAATTTCACAGTGAGGTTTGATGATGTCTGTGTGGGACTTCCCATATAAAAGTTGCTATATCTTGTCAGCTTTTTGTCTAAGTTGGACACAACTGTGTGTACCACCTCAGTTCCCACAGCTCAGGCCTGGGGAGATTATTCAACATCTCAACTGGTGCCTCAGATACAGAACTGACCCCACAGGAGTCTATGAGAGATCTATTTTGTCATCAGTTTTCCTTTGGAACTTTTGCACTATGCCAAAGGGAAGTGACACTGGAGGGCTCTTTTGAATTTTGGGAAAAAAAGGACCATGCAGGGAGTGGTGTGATGAGAAGGCACATGCATGGCAGGTAGGTTCCACCTGGCATAATGCTTGTACTATAATCCAGAATCTGATGTTTCAGGCATTTATCATAAGCTATGCCACATTTTACTAACATGACTAGAACAGATTTGTATATGTCACCTGAAGTGATCCCTACCACAGCACAGATACATCTACCTATTTCTAGATGTAACTTGGACAATCTATCCACTTGTGGTCCAGCATCTCCTGTCCATTCTTGTGTATGACTGTATTGCCAACTTTTTCTTCCTGATGCCTTTGTTTTAATCTAACAAGAAAACATAGTTCCTGCCACCAAAATTTGAAGGCAAGAATTAAGTGCAGCTTTAAATGTGTGAGGGGTTTAGAGGGAGCTGCAGATTACTTTTGGCTATCCAATTTTATCAGGATTTATGGTCATTTGTGCTGCTCCTCCCCAGGGAAATAAGGCTTTGATGAATGTAATCCCAGGCTGGGGTCTACCACATGCCCCTCTCCCCCGAGAAGAGCAGAGCTGGCA